>JAHBCN010014146.1:0-23262 GCA_019359885.1 Listronotus oregonensis
GATCTGTTTCTTCAACTACTTTAAAACCATTTTTACACTTTACTCTAGATATATTAAAATATTTTTTTAAAATTCTTTTTTCAGTTATTTTAAAAATACTGCAATAATATATTTTTGTTGTTCCAAACTTTTTTTAAATCTTCGGTTACAGTTCAAATGGCAGCTTCGATAGGATTTATTTTTCTAAAATAAGGTTGACAATATACCAAAATTTTCATTTCATTTTAAAAGTTTAAAACTTGGTCACGCACTACTTCTTGAATTCTTTTTTTGGGTCTCATAAAATATTTATTGGTCCCATTTAATTTCATTTCTTTTTTTTTTTTAATTGGTGGTACCGGTGTAACACAACAAGATTTTAATTCTAATGGAATTTCTCCTTTATTTAAGCACAAATTTTTAAAATTTAAAAAATAGAAACCAATGCTATTAAAAGTTTCCTTTATGACTTTTTTATAATTAAATTTTAAAAAGATACTCTTAGCATAAGAATGCTTTAGTACAAGAGAAGAAATGTATGATTTGTATTTTTCTATTCAGGTAAGCTTTACAGTCCCATTATTTTTTCCAATTACTAATGAAATTAATAAAAAGTGGTAAGTAAAATTCATATAATTATAGATGTAACATGTGTAGAATAAAAAGGTATGAATACTGTTATTTATAAAGTAAAATCGTGTTGTAGGTAAATAAGACGAAAATTTATAACAACTGTTAGTTAAATTTTTCATTTTTTTAAATTTTGATCGAAGCCGTTTTTCGTTTAAGGAATTTTTTTTTACCTTTTCTATTGCAACATTTAATAAACCATTAAACCAGTTGAATATGCCAATGAGAAGAAAGTTTATAAAAGTTTAATAACCGATTTTATAATTAATATGAATGCACAATAAAAAATACAAATAAAAATTTACGATGGATCATATCGCAAGCGGCCATTTTTTATAGTTTTTTTCACGTGTTTTTTTTTATTTTTCTAAGAAGTGAGTAAGTACTGGCCAGAAGTCCTTAAACCCCCAAATTGTGGATTAAAGGATATTTTTAAAAGGGGGTTTAAAAAACTTACAATACAAAAAAGTAGGGTTCATGATTTCTCGAGCTTTTCAATTTCTCGGGTCTCGAGAACCCCGGGAAATTTTCCCGGGGTCTTCTGGAGGGTCGGGAAATTTCATTTCTTACGGTTTGCATATTCTTCGGTTCCAAAAGGGATTAAGTAAAAAAACAGTGGCCTCTCAAATAAAAGTATCAAAATAATTATAAGATTTTTATTGCATCCCAATTAGCTTTTTTTTTAAAGCAAACTAAAAAAAAAAGCTATTCTAAATTTTAACTTAATATACTCACACACAAGCACAGCATTAAAAAAAAAAAAATAACTTAAAATTCTAGCTTTTTCTTTAAACAAAAAAAAAATTAAAAAAATTTAACAGAAAACGTTAATTTATCCTAACTTATAATTAAATTACAACCCGACTATTTTTGGCATGTTAATTAGAAAAAAATCAAATAAAATTTTTTTGCAAGATAAATGAAAATTACAGGAGTAACTAACAATAAACGCATTAAAAGGAAAAAAAGACAACTTAAAACTTCTATTTTTTTTTAAACAAAAAAAAAATAAACAAAAATTTCAACCTAAAAAGTGAACTTTCCCCTAACTTATAATTAAATTACAATCACAGCGCCTTTTTGGAGAAAAAAAAAAAAAACAAATCACAACTTTGCAAGAAAATGAAACATTACAGGTACGTAAAATTAGGTCAGCTTACTCTGTTTGATAAAATATGCCTTTAAAAAACTAAAGCATTTATAGCTTTATCAACACCGGTTCCTTTTATTTAATTAATACATTTGCTGAAATTGAAAAATTTTTTTATTTTTTGTTCTAAACTTAACTGAAAGCAATGCTTTGTACATCGATTACAGAGTTGGTGACTTCTTCCCAGTGAGTTCAAAAAAAAAGAACTCTTTCTTTTTAGGTTTTATTTTGAAAGAGCCACTGCCCCTTTCTTCTTATTTGTTGAAACGCCTTTAATTGCTTTTTCCAATTAGTTTCGAAACTTTTTTGTTCAGATTCTTCTTCCGACTCATTTTCGGTCATTTCGGTTAAAGTTGTTGTGGTTCCAGGATATATACGATTATATTCTCTTTCAGCGTATCCCCTCAAAAATTTCTTTTATTTCAATAAAGTAGTTCTTTTATTTTGGTGAAATTTTTGCGGCTCTTCTATTTTGAGCGAATTGGAGAAGGCGCTCTGATATTTTTTTCTTAAGAGAATCTATAATTGGCGGGCCAAAGGATCATTGATGCTTTCCAATTTTTTTTCAGCACGTCTATTATTGTTCGCAGTTAATAAATTGGCATCTTCCCCCAACGCCCCCCCTGCAAGCTTCGTTGGTGTTAATATCATCTGCGTTTTTGTAGCACAGTAATATTATCTTCATTACATTTTAAAATTTCATAGACTCAAATATTTCCCGGGAACAAAGCCCAACGATTTCTCGGGAATTGTCGAGCCGAGAATTCCCGGGAATGAACCCTAGTAAGAAGGTAAAGAAAAAGTTAAGTAAAAATGTTTACGGTGGCAAAAAGTACTAAAAAGCTAAAGGTTAATAATAAAACCAAAAATTTAAATTGCTTATTTAGAAATAAGTACATAAAGTTTATCCAAAAATAAACGCACATTTTTATTTGTTAACAAAACACAGAATACATATCACGATTAAGTGTAAACACAATATCTGACAAATGTCCACCCTGGATTTGCTGCTTTTTTGACGAAATTATTGATAACATTTTCACATAGTTGAAAATGCCACGATATTTAGAATGTGCACATATTTTGGTACACCTTTTACTTTACCATTGAAATAATTATAAAAACTTTACAAAATTTGGTGATTTTTGTTAACAAAAGCATTTTTTTTTAATTATTGGCTATTTAAGTAACTTTATTGTTAAAAACAGATAAATAAATTCAAAAACCTACCTTCTTTAATGGAATTATTCTGACTTAACCTAGGAATTGGCCATTCCTAGTTGATTTCAGAGAAGCTTTCAATTATGGGTCTCTATTTTACATTAAACATTTTTTTATATATATTTTGGTTAACACTAACATCGAAACTAAGTATTATGGAAGAACCATGAAAAATTAAGCTTAAATCGCACCTCATTTCTGATTAAAATAAATAAAAGATAAACAAACTTTCTAGTAAACGTGTATGCATCTGGGTTTTTATTTCAAAATTCCAATTATATTACTAATGTTTTGCTAACACTTACTTAATAAATAAACAAACTAGTAAACATTAGTTTACCAGACAAAGAGATATGTTTAAAAGAATATTGACCCTAGAGCATCAGACGACTATTCGTGTGGGTTCCTCGAATTAAATACAAATTATGTAGGACAATCGGTTAATAATTATTTATCATGCGAATTTCTTCTGAAGGATGTAATTATATTGTTTTCTTTGTCTCAACTTTCAAAAGGGATCATCAAAACACTTAAAGTAAACAATTACGTATATTACATAGTACTGCTGCATCTAAGGAAAAAATACCATGTATTTAAGTAATTAATATTACTTTATTTTGAAATATAAATATCGGTATAACTGAGTTTAGACCATAAGATTATATAAAAAGTAGTACACGTCAACTTATTTTCTATTTTTCTCTAGGACGTGGTATATGTTTAAATACATATCACCGTAAAACATCGAAAAAATATATTGACTTACATTTAGAATAATTATAAAATACATTTATTATTACACATTACCATCACACAACTGAAACAAGTCCCTTGAATTTATTGGTGAATCCCAAATCGTGGCTCTTGATATATCCAGAGCTTTTAATCAGATCTGGCATAAATGGCTCCTTAACAAACTTTCTTTCTACGGTCACCTAAACTTTTTTCTTGGCTTTTCAGTTTCCTGTCCAATCGACGTATATCAGTTATTGTAGGTGGTTAATCTTTCAGCTCCTACCAAATTAATGTTGGGGTGCCCAGGACCCAGTACTGCCACCCACTCTGTAGGTTCTTCTCTCTTTTACAATTAATCTCATTTATAGTTTTTCTGACGATAGTACCCTCCACTCTAATATCTTTTTTCTCAAGCCGGTCAATATGCCTGGTTTGGAAACCAAAGGTAGGTCAATGCAGATGCCTCTTTCCTAAGACAGCTGAAATTTATTAATATCTTTTTATTACCGCCTTACCCTTTTTTAGTTTAATTTAATTGTATACTATCAAAATATTTTAGGATTGGATGAATGGAGATTAACTTAATTAACCTATTCCTACAACAAGAAAATAAAATTGTGTTTTGTATTTTTGTTACTAAAAAAATAAACCTACAAGTAAAGCACTTTAAAAGCATTTTTGGGTATTGTTGTTTGTAATTCAATTCTTTGTGCGTAAATAAGGATTATTGTAGCGATGTTCTGTATTGTTATGGCAAATTCATTTATTAAAAGTGTCGTTGGGTACATCGCCAAAAAGAAATGTTATACAATGGAACTGCTTCGGTTTGTTCTAGGGTATAGGGACCGAGCCTTCTCAGTCCTACTTACCTCTCTGAACCAGCAGATCGCCCAAAACAAAAAAATCTCTAAAAAACCACAAAAATTTAAATACTTATCTACGGTTTGGTAGCAAGTTTTTCCTGGTTTCAAAATAAAAACAAAGTATAAAAAGCCAACCGATAATTAAATAAAAATTCCATTGAAAATTGGTAAAAATTATAGGTATTCTAGAACAGTTTTTTTTAAATTTATTCTCTCTTAGAATATTTATAATTTTAAAAATCATTTTACCGAGTTTAATTTTAATTGTTATTTAACTTTCAGTTAGGTTTTTATCATTTGTTCTTAGTTTGAAAACGGTGGAAAACTTGCCACAGAACGTAAACAAGTATTACATTTTTTTGGGGTTTTATTGGGGGCTTTTCTTTTTCTTCTTTAGGTGATATACTAATTTAAAGGGACCAATAGGATTAAAAAGGCTCAGTCTCTATACCATTGTATATTTTTTTTTAGCGTGTACCCAACGGGGACCTTTTAACAAGGAGTATGTATTACTACTACTTGATTTGTTTATGTTAGGACAAAAAAAATTAACCCCATAAATTAATTTTCAAATATCTTATAGATCTAATATTCTAATAAACTGATAAAGTCTTTAACTGCGTTATATTTCTATTTTGTTTCAATTGTTTGTCCAATATTTTTAAAGATATGTCTCCTACGAAGTCCCAATAATTTCCCGGAACCTAAAAGTATATACCTAAGCCATTTCCAATTCACCCAATATAATCACGAATTTTTGAGATACTATATAGATAAATAATAATTTAATTATAATTGATTTACAGGAAACGAAAAATTCTGATCATTTATTAACTATTAATATTAATCTTTGGACTTTAGATTATATGAGAATGCAAATATTAATTTTAAAAACATGACGTTTTCTGCACGGTAATTATTTATTTGGCATCTGATGACTAATTAGGAAAATTTCATTTAATTTCAGAGTGCACCAAATTTTAGTAAAAAATGTAGAATATGTTGACTAATGGTTTTACAAATAGTACGAACAGGGCGAAAAAGAAAGCATTTTTAATTTAAAAAAAAATAATTTCGTCGCAATATTTGACAAAATAATATAGTAAAATACCATAATTTAAATGGATTGAAGAAGTGAAAATAGGTCCTAATAATTATGCACCAAAATTTAGTTACAGCCCCATTACAGAGTGATTTATGAGGAAATGTCAATACTTCAGGTACGTAGTCAGGGTTTAAAAATAAACGTAAAAGTCTATACAAATATGGGTCCGCAAGGCCTTCGTTTCCGAAATACAGAGTTTTTATTTAATGTTCTATATTTTAAATAAAATTTATGATAATGTAAATATTAAAGTAAAAATTGGTATCCGGGGGTAGTATGACGGATTTGAACCTAGTCTTAGTACGGCTCTTACTTGTAGGGGTGCTACCTACACGTCTTTTACTATTTTGAACAATCACAACTTTTTGTCAGTGGGCCCCCGGGATTACATTTTAAGTAAATTAAATAATTGGTTGTCATTTTACGTCAATAAGGATCCTGTTAAAAGTTGATATGAGCAACCGTTTTCGAGATATTTGGATTTTAAAAAATACGACGATCTATTTTTTATAGCAAAATTAAAAAAAATAAACCAAAATGTATAATTAAACAATATGTATTTTAATTTTCAATAAAAATATTGTTCCTAAATTATTACTACAACACGATTATATCAAAAATGGACATGGGCTACTTCTAATTGCAATGAACAACTAAAAATCTACAGGTGCCAAATCCGGTATTAAGGGTGCATGCAAAGTAAGAATTCTGAATACTGATTATAAACTGTCTTCAATACTCGCTGTATCTTCCTTATAAAAAGGCAAAGAAATAATTTAAAAGGGCTCGGCTGTCAGTTATTTCAGAAAATACTACAATAAGAGAGCTTTTTTAAAACACAGGATATTTTCTGATAAAATCATATTAACTTTGCAATTTGTTCATACATTTTTAGTTTTCTAGAAATGTTTTATATTGTGGTTTTTGGTGACATATCTACAAAATTTAAATAAAAAATTACTTGGCTTTTTTTTAGGATAAGGATATTTGTATATTATTTTTAAAAAGTAAATGTTTTTATATATTATGAAAAGCTAGTCTGTCTTGAAATAATAATAACAAAAACATGACAAAATATTTTAAGTTTTAGTTTTTTATAAAATTAATTTATTTTAAAATTGTTGAGATATAAAATAATTATTTGTATAATAATTATATAAAAATAGAAATTGCCACCAACAAAAAAACCATCAGACGAGTGGACTACTGTAGTACATAAATTATTGTACTATATTATTTAAAGAAAAGAAGAAATTACAAAAATTGTGTTATAAATATTTTAAAAATAAAGATAGTAAATAAAACTTACTCAAAAATATTGGCAAACAAGTAAACACTTTAATTTACGACGATGGCTGGCACGCAGCGTGCCATGTTAATATTTTTCAAACATTTGCGTTTTTACTTTGTTTCATGCAGGTGCTAAAATTAAAACTAATAAGGCTTAAATAAAAATGCTTATTTAATAATTATATGTGTAAAACACAAGTACTTGTAAAAATTATAAATTAACACAGTGTCTGCATGCTTTTATCAGTTCCTAAAACTTTTTTTGTTGTTCTGTAAATTAAACTAAAATTTATAAATTTCGTAGTATTAAAGGAAATTATTTTTTCCATTAAGAAAGCTAAATATTGGGGTTGCCCTTACCTGGCACCGTTGGAGACACCTTTTAAAGGCACAGGATGTCATTTTACTCCCTCAGCACGGTATGCTAACACCAAGTTAAGCCTTTGCTCATCAAACTTCAGATCTTCCATGGCTAGCTCAAAGAGTTGCCGATAACCAGCGCATGTTCCAAAAGCTCCTACTGGGCCCAACCACAACAACGACGTGTGAGCACAGCGGTGGGGTCTGGGATGTAGGGCTGACTTAATTAATAAAAGAATTAAATAATTGGGTTCCGTTCTAAAAAAGAAAAAAAGGGGCAGTTGCCAAATTTTGAAATTTTACAATTATTGCATATTTGAGAAAAGATTTGTGTCAAAAAAATTATTAAAATTTAATGTCCAAATTTTTATATTCTTGTAGCAGTATAAGGTTATTTATTTTACCTATCTATTATTGATCTATAATACTAGAAACGGAATATGTTGTTTGCAATAATACCTGCTATCACCCAAGGCATTATAAGCGGGCATATGATAATGCCCGCTTATAATCCCTAATCCAATATGGAATTTATTGCATCAATTTTATTTCTCTCACAATAAAGATCAAATTTAAACAAAAAAATATTTTTCTTTAAACAATACTAAAATTAAACTTTATTTCCAAAATAAAAATTACAATTTTGAATGTCCCGGAAAATGTAACTGATCCCACTATAGAATGGTCGGTGTTTTTTTTGTGTGGTAGAGCGGGGGACCCCTAACGCTATTTTGTATAGAGACAGTCCATTAAAGATTTCCCAAAAGTCGATACGGAATTAACCTCGGAATTAACTGAATTGGCTACTTTGTTTTTGGATGAAATACTTTCTTCTATATATCCTTCAGCTACTGAAGAGCTTTTCCATTTCCCATGTTGTTTTTTGCGTTTCAAACAAGCACCTGCCTCAACAAGTAAAGTTGACGATGTGCGACGCAAACAGTGGCCGTGTAAACTGCATTATCCCGTTTTAAAATTTTGCGATCAATGTTGGACTTCTATTAAAATTTTTCCAATGGGTTGTACTGTACATCGACCCTTTCTATAGGTAAGAAAAAATCTTCGCTCCTTTATTCCAGCTGGTCTTAATGTTGTACTTTTTTTTTAAATTTAAAGCGCCTAAATCTTCTTCAATGATAGTAAAACTTTTTGAAGTTGAAGTTTTAGTTTCTGGTACCTTTATAACCAAGACCCCCATCTTCAATGTATCCCAAAGGACATTTTGACCAACTCATCTCGTCTTAAACCCAAAAACACCCATTACCAATAGCTTTTTACCCAAATAGATAACATCAGGAGCCTTCTTAATAAATTTTAATATTTGTTCTCCTTCCAAAACTTTAGACTTCTTTGGGACGTATCCTTTCGACTTAACTTTTAAAAAAAATATGAGACGATGGTATTGCGAAATGTCTATATTTTCATAGACCATCAACGTAGACCTTAGGGTGGAATACTTGGTCAGAAAGTTCGGACTGTATTTTTCCGACTAAAAAAAATAAAGTTTGTTAAACATATGTATTAAAATAAAATCAATAACTTACCAGTTCCTGGAAATATGCCATTAAAACGTTTTCGGTTATTTGAAGAATTGCATTCGCATCTTTCCAAATACCAAATATGCCATACTCCCGATCATACTGTTGCCTTGATTTAACTGGCAAAAGATTTTCGGTCGCTTTTATAGCCTTTTCTCTTATATTTTGTGGAATTTCTTCCATTTTGAGCAAATCGTTAAATAAAAAATGCCAACTGACTAACTGACAGAAACATCAAAGTCAAACTTAACACCAGTCATTATCTACTTACGTATACAGGTACAGGTGCAACTTATTTTTTATATTGCGAATAAATAATGTAATTAGTCATTGAAAAACTCTTTTTGGGTAAAACATAAAGCTTTTATGCACCACGGGCTTTACTGGACTATAATGCCCATCAGGTCGAAATCTAGCCTGAGGGCCTCTTCAGGGCATTATAGTCCCAGTAACGCCCTTGATACATAAATAGCTATTAAGTGAATTTCCATTCATTTAATTAGGGTACCTTTATTATTTAAAAATAAAATTGGTAAATGAAACTTTTTAGCCATATAAATAAATTAATTTAGTGTATTTTGTTTTCTAGTAATATAAATTTAAATAAAAAAATATTTGACTTTCCCCAAAATAAAGATATCTTTATATTATTTTGCAAAATAAGGTTTAATTTTTTATATATTTTAAGGAGCTAGTCTGCTTTTGCAATATTAGTATCAAAAAACATAAAAATTATATATAAGCTTTTAATCTTTATTAAATTGATTTAATTTTAGAACTCTATGAGTACAAAATTATTTTTTGTTAAAAACCCGTTAAGTGATTAGGATTTTTAAAATTTATAATAACTTCAAAAAATGTTATACGGTTTCAATTTTGTAAATTAACAGGGGATGACACATAAAAATAAATCATTAACATGAATTAACAAAAAAAAACGTTTAATGCTCATAATATTTACTTGTAATATTACGTTACTAATAAAGTTCAGGGTACAAACGATTCTTATAGAATATTTTTTAAATCAATATTAGCTTAGTCATGTTGTTCAATTTTTAATGCAATAACATTTATTCGCCGGCTGTTTTTCTAAGGAATATCTCCAGCATTGTCGCGCACACTGTAGATAACTTTATATAATTACTTATTAAAGAAGACCATAACCTTAGACCTACGCTTTTGTGGCCTAAATTCTTTTTCGCGTGACCATGCCCACATTTTTATATTCGGGGTTAAAAATATCGCTGACCTATTTTTCCGATAACGTTTTTAGTTTTTACGTGGCTCGGATTGATAGACTTTTTTTACTATATTAGGGCCCTAGCTTTAACTTTACACCATTAAATAAAGTTTATCAACTGCTAAGGGCAAAATGAAAGAAAGGGACAAAAAACAGTTTCAATAAGCTGGTATGAAGAAAGCACCTCTATTGGTGTTTTTTTATAGCGGTGATTATCCTAAAAAACTGCTTGAGGAGTCGATAACGCTTAGTTGTCTTAGATTTTTTGATATAATTAAATTGAGTTTAATAAAGTTATGCTTTTCTAGAATCTAGAATTAGAGGGAATGAAAAATTTTATTATTTTCAAATTTTTAGAAAAAGTCTAAAACCTTCCATCTCTTGCCCACCGACCAGTAAAACAAAGTGCTACTCTTATGTACACCTTTACAGGCGAACTGGAGGGATACCGAATTTTCCACTTTGTTTCTTTATTTTTAAAGGACCCCCAAAAGCAAACGCTGCTGCCTGCGGAGGTTTTTTACTCTAACCTCTAAATGGCCTGCGTTAATAACCTACTCCTAACTTTACCTAGGTGGGCAGGTAGGTTTAAAGTAAGTGGGTATAACACCCTTCCACCGCGACCGATCGGTCTATTGTGGCTCACACCCTTTTATATTTCTCCCACCAGGTCCAGACTCCTAATAAATCTGATGATCCTGTTGGGAGAGAGATCTTTCACCTCCCCCGGCAACAAGGTGTCATTGCCGAGGATTGCGAATCTTAGTCGTGTAACTTCACCTAACACGCCCAGGATTTGTTGATACCGGGGCTTCAAGGCTTCGCGCACAGTCTTAATAAAAAAAATCTAGTGAACTATATTCGGGCATAATTTTATTGTTTATGATATCCAAGTTTTGAAATACTCCATTGCTTAAAGTTTCCTGTATAGTGGAGTAAAATTTGGAAGAAAAGTCGCTTAGTTATCAAGAAAAAAACCGGCGTAGAACCAAACCAGACTTAGTGGGATTCTTTAATAAGGTAATCGTGTACACGAAATCACTTTTTACGACATTTTTTAGTGGTCGAGAGCTTTTTATTTCGAAAAAACCCAAAAAAAATCGGTTTTCAATAAAACACGTATTTTAACTTCTCCACTGCTATATCTCTAATAATATTCATGCTATCAAGTTAATTTTTTTTTTAGACTAAAAGAGACACAACAAACAAGGTCCGACTTGAAGCTGATTTTTTTTTGTTAAATTTTTAAAATAGTACGAAACTCAAAATTGTTATTTTTAGTAGCGTAATTTTAGGCAATCGAGAAAAAAGTTTATTATTGAAAATTTATACATACATGCTGCGTACAAATTGTAGCTAATGTTTAAAAAAAGTTTTTAAAACAAAAATTTTCTAGATTCCTTTTATAGTATTTTTTTAACGGCCAAACTCATATTTTTGCGCGTTTGGCTTAGCGAGCCGGCCGACTACAAAGATCTTACAGTTAAAGTTGTATCAACAGGTTTAAACGCAGATCTAAGGGCTGCCTAAGTTGTTTAGAAAAGAAAAAAATTTAAATATCCAAAACAGGTGGGTAGATTTTTAACCCATACAAAAATATCAATCATTGTTATTAATTACCCACCTAATTAGTAGGTTAATTCAACTTTTTTTATTGGTTGCTGGTAAGAAAACCACCCACGGGATTCGTTATTTTTTTGATTATACATTCAAAACTTCATTATTTTTTAAACATTTTTAGCAACAAAAAATTGCGAATTCTTTTAATTAAATTTGAGAAATATAGTACATACATAAAATATAAACTAGGGCTTCGTTAAACGTCTTTTTTAAACAGGAATATATATTTTTTTCCAAATAAAGAGATGATACGATGCTATTCTTTGACATGTCTGAATGCTGCTTGAATAAGCAATGTTGCCAGACTTTTTGTAATAATATGTTATTATTGAAGGTTGTTTTTTATATAAAAAACTAACCAGGACTAACAAACAACAACTTTCAAACTATTATCTAGTTCTGGTTAGTTCCGGTTAGGTTTTCCTCGTTAAATTGTAATTTTTTTATTATAAATGCGCCGTTCTGGTCGGTCATGATTGGTGCTGGTTAGTTAAAGTGGCTTTTTATTTTCCCTAATTATATTTGTAACTGGCTTGAATTTCAAATATTTTTGATTTAATAAAAATTATCCTTATGGTAACGGCAAAATTTCTTATTATAAATTAATAATATTTCCGTTTAGCAACACTGTAAACGTCTTGAAGCGGTGCATGAATTTATTACATGTAAATCGTAAATAGTTAAAATAAAATGTCAAATAATGACCAATTTTTAGAATTTTTATTGCGCTTTTCTTGGTGAAAACCACATCATCCGCATTTGTTTGCCTTAAATAATAATACTCAAAGTATATTTTACATTGCAAATTTAAAAATCGTCCAATTCCGTGGGTGATTTTTTTTACAGACCCAAAAATGTAATATGTACGTAGTTATTTAGGCGCTTCATTAGTAGCATTTTGAGTAAATTTAATCCATTTCTGCCTTAAAATATTTAATAATGTTATTGCAGGAACAAAATATACACTCCTTACAACATTTTAGTCCATCTTTCACACAAGTACATGTTGGAAATTCAATTTTGGGTTGACATAAAGCCATTGCACTACGTATTATGGCAGCAGCTCTTAATAAAGTTTAAATTTTGGACATTTCTTTGGGAAGTAGAAGTTCTATCTGAAAATTACTACCAATACTCGCAGAAAAGGTAGATATTGTCGAACTATTTTCGGGTAGTTTCGGAAAACCGTTTTTCTATTTTTGTGCGATTTTATGTTTCTTTTAGAGGTGTAGTGGCTGTAACATAATTTATGATATTTCTCATCAAATGCAAATAAATCTTTATAGCCACGTAATATAGATATCATATTAATGTCGTTTCTATTCCTGGCAGCTTTATTACTTTTTTGATAGGTAGCTTTTCTACTACCTAAAAAGATTTAGTACTATGTAAAAAAATAAATACCCTAAACATGATTTATAAGGATAAAATTGAAATTCGTATTTTGTTTCAGTACAAAATATAAACTAATATAAAGGCACCAACTATACTATGTAGGTACATAATAATATTTAAATTACTTGTTTAAACAGATTTTTTATTTAACTTTTCTTCTTTTTATTTTTTCTATTGTTGCAAAAAAACACATTTTCCTCATATCAAAAGTATCGCATTTAAGTTTAGTGTCACAATAATTTGAAGGACCGGCGCCACTGTCTGATTGCAAATTATGATATGAGTTTTGGGAATCCGTGTAAGATTTACGACAGTCTTTATAATATTTTATTTTCATTTCGCCATTTAAATAACATTTTTTTAAAAGAATTTCTTTTGTTAGATTGTCCTGCCTTTTTTCAGCACTTGATAGTAATGATAACAACCCTTGTATTCTAGGTCTTTGTTAAACAGATTTGTATCCATCATACACAATTTTTTTACAATTAATTCATTGTTTTAAAATTCTAAATACATACAGCACACTCTAAATTTCGACAACCACCACTACTAATGTATTACTACGAACGCTATCCGCATGCGGGGCTATTGGGTCCCGATAATATTTTTTTACGTCTGAAAAAAAATCGCTGTTGCCAAACGATACGCTCTAGGAAAATTTTTTTCCAAAAACTTTTGTTATTAATTGGCTATATTTTCTTCGCTGCATGTATGAAAATATTTTCAAAAATAAAAAAGTTTATCGATTGGTGAAAATTTCAATACAAAAAATATATATTTTTAGTTTATCTGATTTTTAAAGGCATGAAAGTGCAAATTGTGCCCAACCAGTTTATAAGGTTAAAAGCGCTACAGTTTGAGCTTTAATTTGACACAAAAAATTTTTTGTTATCTGATAGTTTTAAAGTTATGGCGGTGAAAACGGAAAAAAATATATATTGTTTTTAATTTAAAAAAAATCACTTTTTATTAATTTAAAAAGTTCGAGACCACAAAAAAATGTCGTAAAATACGATTTCATGTGCCCGGTAACATACTCAAAGGAACCTAACTGGTTTGACCTGGTTCTACGCCAAAAAAAAAAAAAAGACACGATAGACTCACGAAATCACTCCGCTAGTACTTGCTTTTAATTAATAGACAATAAATAGGTAAAATTAAAGTGTAATCATTGTAGTAGTATAAAAAGCTTTTAAGCTGCTTTTTTGAATATTAACTTTGAAGCTTAGCGTGGGAATTTTGTAGAAGCTAAGAGATAAAGCAAAAGTTAGATAGTGGCAGACTCACAACGTATTTTAGTGCTTAGATATAGAATGTTTATTAATGTAAAAATATATTATTGCCGGAAAAGTCGCGATCAAAATATGAGAATATATACGTCCAGTTTCTGACATGGTGTGATGGCATAAAGGGTTCAAAATCAATGCAATAAAATAAAGTAGTATGCCAGCCCGAGTCTGGGCCAAACCCGTCAACAGCCCAATTTATTACAGTTAGACCTTTATTTTTATTATTATCATCGGCAGTAGTAGAAATTGTTTTTAAAAAATGTAAAAAATGTGTTATTAATGTTTATAATAATTAGTAGTAGGAACTTGTATCAAAAATTTATATTTTTTGCCATGACCATCTACAGTATGATATACGTCGATTAGAAAGGAAACTGGAGAGCCAAGGGCAAAGCTTAGGTGGAAGACCGTAAGAAAAAGTTTGTTAAGAAGCCCATCATGCCAGACCTAATCGAAAGCCGTAGATATGTCAAGAGCAACGATCTGGGATTTACCAAGAAACTCAAGGGACTTGTTCCAGCTCTGCGACACAAAGAAATGTGTCTCTTTCTTTAACATATAAGAACCCTATATAATTACATGAAAGAAAATGCTAAATTATTTTTAAAAATTATTTATAGTTATCGATATTACATCCGCAATGGGTTTCTGTATTTAACATCGAGCATAAAAAGCATAGAAATTAGGTATGTTTCGAAATTCCGCATAAATCAATGTACTAAGGGGCCCACCACGATTGTACTAGTGTAGGGCCCACTCGCACCTTGCTACACACTGCCATAAATGCTCAGCGGTTTTTTAGATTGGAAAATAGGTACAACAATGGAAAAAAGGTTTAAATTAAATTAAATTTATATTCAATTAAATTCAATTAAATTAAACAATTAACAATTTTTACAGTAAAATTTTTAATATTGAAATTTGTAATAAAAATGGGGAGTAAAAATAAAAAATAAATGAATTAGTTCTATTTAGTTCTAGTTAGTTCAGGGCAATACTTCCGATAACGCCCACACTTCGATTTGTCTGTAACTTTGACAGGACTTGTTTATAGCATAAAAAACATTTTAATTTGCATTATTGCCGCCAAAAAAAACTTCCTGTGCTAAGTATCAGACCACTGCCAAAAAAAAACCTTCTGTGCAGAGTTACTGATGAATGGGAGAGGGGGCTTTTTTGAAAGTATTGCCTAATTATGTAAAACTTTATAACTTAACGGTTGTAAATAAAATATAATGTATGCGTTATTGCAAAAATACCTTACATACAAATATTTTAAAATCAAAAGCGTGTGCATATAAAAATTATTAATATAAATTCCGTGGTTTAACTTAAAAACGTATCCTTGACCATAACAACTAAATATTAGACGGTTTTCAATAATTAAATTACGTAAAATTCTCATTATTTTCGGCTGTGATATGGTATCAGTAAATCGCAAGATTTCGTGTCTTTATAATAAAAGTTCGACCTACTATACTAACGAGGCCAGCAAATGCTAAAATTCTCTGCTAATAACTGATTAGCTGATGATTCTTAATGTGATCTAAATCGAATCCTAGGGAGTTTTTGTATAACAGAGTTTGTATCTTTTTACATCTTCAGAAATTGCTGATGAGAAGATCAGATAATATTATATTAGGTCGTTATCTCAAAAAGCAACAATAATTGAGGTAGGGTGTATTATACATTTTAAGGTAGAATGGAATAAGATGGTAAAGTTTTGTCTTAATCGCTTATTAGTAGATTTATTTGATAATAAACTAAATTTTAAATATTTTAGTCTACAAATAAAAAAAAATTAACAATTGTTCTCCCAGTTAAAAATTTAAAAAAACAATTGGCAACAGAGCGCTACCTTTGTGCGTAAAGTCAGTTGTATAAAGAAGCTCACCGATCCGGCCACGATATTTTTGTTTGTTGTTAAATCGGGAAAATATGCCGATATGTTTTAAATTCAAGACAAACGTATTGCAAGTGTACCAAAGAGTAATGAAAACGGAATGTGTGCGACCGAGAAATCTTATTCTTTTAGCAAAAGAAAATTGTTTTAAGATAATAATTTATGATCTTAAAATGAATTACTATTCTTGTGGTACAATTATTTTATAAAATAAAACCAAACAATAATTGATTGTTTTTATTTAAAAATATCAAAATAAATTGCGAAGTAATTTTAATTATTTGTATGTAATAAACATCTTGAAAATTAAAATGAAACATTACAAATGTTCGAAGTTGGACTCTGAAGAAACAGGCGTTGCCAACTTTAAACTTTGAGGCATATTTGAAAACAGTTAACTTGACTCTATGTTCTTGGCTTTTTCGACTTGTTTAAGCTCCTCTAATACCCATAAAATCATGAGCATCATACTATATATATATATATATATATATATATATATATATATATATATATATATATATATATATATATATATATATATATATTATATATATATATATATATATATATATATATATATATATATATATATATATATATATATATATATATATATATATATATATATATATATATATATATAATATATACTATTTATAGTCTAATCAAACAACATATTTTTTAGTTTGACCACACCCAAAATTTCTAAGTTCATTTTTAAAAAAAGATTATTACAAAAAGTCATTGCCCTTCTGACAAACAATTTAGATCTGAAACTAATGATCTTTTATTTAGTACAATAAAATTTATACAATTAATGTAACGCTTATAAGAATTTTAGTGTTTAACGTTTACAAAAAATTATTTTTACAGTAGCTGTTAGCCTAGTTTCAAGACTAATCAATGTAAATAAACCATTTATATGTCTTTCTTCCTAATCCTATGGTCTTGCTATTGTTTTCCGGCCGATAATTAGTAACACAGGCTCGCGACCTTTTAAAGCTCAAGCACACGCTATCCATACCTGTGAAAACAGATATACCGGCAAAACACTGCCGAACAGGTGAGTTTACTCAAATACCGGCTGCGGGTCGGTTGTTCATATCAATCTGCTCTCGTACGACATATTTATTGGGTAGTACCCGGGGTTCTACCTGAGATAAATCATTTCTCTCGGTCAGTAGGAACATTCGAACGACAACGAGTATTATTGAAAATTTTGTCCCGATTATTTTAGTAAAATTTTCATTAGTGAATTATCCGAAAAAGTGTTAGAATCTGTGTAGTATAAGTACTACTCAAGATTGACATTTCACATATAGTACAACGTTCAAACGAAAAAATTGTTAGAATAAAAAGTATTTCATGTGTGACAACTTTAGAAATTTGGAAGTGCATGAACCTGTGACAATTTGGTACAACCTATATTATTGTCATCTCTTCGTGAACATTTTTAGTACCGGCTCTAGTAATTGCAAAAATGTTTTCATTTGTTAAAATATACCCCATCATAACAAATTTAGTAGTGATTTTACAAAAAAATGAAGTTTTAATTTACAAGCCTGAGATGTAGTTTCTTTTGTATTTTTAAAATTTATTTTGTTGAATTTTTTAAATAAATTTTTATTTAAAGGAAAAAAAACAATTTGGTTTTCTAAATTATTTTAGTTTTCTAAATGTAAACTTTGGTTTAAGATATACAAAACAAAGCTTGCTTTGACATAGGCAATATACCATTAGCATATATTTCTACAATTTCTATACGTTTTATATTTACATAAAGAATAATTGACATAATACAAAAAGAACACACTTTTAAATATTATAAACACATTATATCAGCAAATATTTTTTTGTATTTTATTCATTTTTTAAATTTCTCTGAACGTTTAAAAAACGTTTGGAAGTTTTCCAAAAATTTTTTTCTAATTTTTTTATTTTATAAACAAAAGATTTTAATGATTTTTTAACATACCTTCACCAATATATTTTTAACCTTATTATGTTTATATTTTGGACAACAAATTATTATTTATCATCTTGCTATAAACAAAAATTCCAATTTATCTGCTAAACTAAATATTCAAGATATTAAATTGTATTTATCAGAAATGTTAATTTATTCAAAAATATTTCATCAGGAGAAAACAAAGGTTATCAAGAAAAATGATGAAGGTATACAGTGTATTAAATTACGAGTTTACCGCATTGAAATAAGTAATTAACTAATATATACTTAATAATCATATTGCAATAACTAGAGCCAATAGGAAGCCACATATGAAAAGAATTTTAAGGTGACCAATTCGGCCTGCTTATGTATATCACCTCTTTTGATATGATTTCTCCAGGTACATGGATATCTTCATTAAATAAAAGACTATTTAGCTAAATCTTTTTTAGTTTTAAAAAAGTAAGTTGTGACATTTACATTTTTAAACAAATTTAAAATTGGCTTACTTGTCAGGATATAGACTTGTACACGTACAGAGTCGATTGACTGTTCTGAACTTGTGGATTATCGAAAAAAATGAAAAACCTTTTAAAAATCCAAGTAGCTACCAACAATTTACTGGAGAATCGATTATCATTTTTAAGATATAAAAAAACTTCAAAATATATTTAAAATAAGATAGTTATTAAAATTAAAATTATATTACTTTTGTTTTAAAAATTGGTGAAATGTTGAGAACTTTTTTTAAAACTATTACTTTACGTCATGAAATACAAATTAATTTATTTGTGACAGCTACATTCAGTATTTCTTAAAATAGGATAAGCGGTGAGTTAAATGATTATAAGGATTCCTCTTAGTTTGTTGTTATTTTTAAATGCATGCTTGCGGATTTTTTATATGTAAAATTTTGAATTTTTAATATAATATGTTTGATGTTCACAACACTATATAATTTATTTACAAATTTAAAATGTTACTAATTAATTTTGTACTAGTAAACATGTGCCTATTTTACTCACCGTTTTAAATACAGGGTGGCGCAATATAAACGTTTAATTTAAATACTGTATAACTTTTTTATTTGTAAATAAATGTTTAACATTATTTTGTAAAAATGCAGCCTGTATATTGAAAATAATTTTAGCCTAAATGTAAAAATAACATCTCGCAGTGTCGCCCATTTTCTGCTTTACAAAGCTGTGCCCTTTCCAACACATGTTCCCTGACTTTTCGCAAAATGTCAGGTGTTATGGCACAGATTTTATTGTAAATGTCATGCCATAGTCAAGGGATGGTTTGTGGCTTATTAAATTAAACTTTTTTCTTTAATTAGCCCTAAAGAAAAAAAATCTGGAGCGTTGAAATCTGGAATCGTGATTGTCTCTAGCTTTTTGCTGTTACTCAATAGTATAATCAAGCCTTGCTGATAGTCTGTCGGCCTTATTTCTTGCATTAGTTAAATTTTATGAGGAAACATGTGCAATGTAGCCCAAATTCTTTAAAGAAATCTCTTTGATAACCAAAGTTGTGCCGAACGTCTCCTCGTTGATGTATCAGGACTCTCTTTGCTCTTTTAGGATGAGCGAGACCAGTCTTAGTCTTGCGGTCTTGGTCTTGGTCTTGCAGCAAGACCAAAGACCAAGACCCACTCTTGCTTCAAGACCAAGACCAAGCAGGGTTGCAAGACCAAGACCAAGAAGACTGAGGGGTGCAAGACTACGCAAGACCGCCGACCTCAAGACTCTTGCCTTTTGTCCTTTTTTTAAATTATAATATTTTTTAATATTCATATACAGGGGGTATTTCATAGACATGACAAAAAATGTGTCGAGATCCCTAAAAAAGGCGATTATTTTATGAGTAACAGGTTTTTTTAATAAAATAATTAAATCGATCACTTCGTTTTTTAATAAAATTACTAAAAACGATAACTAGTGATTCAGTAACATGTTTCAAAAATAATAAGATTGTGACTCAATGGTCCGACAAAAGCTCGATATCTCCAAAACCGTTTACGACAGAGGAAAACTAAAATACAAAATCATAAGCTGAATTACTTACCTATTCTAATTTTTTTTATTAGGTATCTAGTGATGCCACTTACTGGATCAAAAATTTTCAAAATCCAAGAAAACATTATTTTTGTGCCACACTGTAAGAAGTGGCATATTAGATTCTCCTTTAAACTAAGATATAAATGTAAAAGTGATGGTTTAATAAAAAATATATTTGTCATTTCTTATGGAATACTTTTTTAAAATGTATTTTATTTCACTTCCGGTTTAGACGAAAAGTCAAAACAATACCAAAAGTGTATGATGACGTCATTTTTGTCAAAACCGAAAATGATATATAAAAACCATCTACGTCGACATGGTACCTATATGACAGTTCAAGAATTTCCAGCATAATATACAGGGAAGCAGTTTTTTTTTAAATGAATGTTTTTGCTATAATTTTTCTATTTTAGGTTAAAAGCTAAAAATAAGGAAGTTTCCTTAAGTGATGGTGAATTTTTGGAAAAATTCTGAAATAAAAGATAATTTTACATTTTACGCCCTTTTTCCTATAATTTTTGTATATTCAGTTTTTTACCATTTGAACGGTTTGGATATATCGATCTTTGTTGCACTATCGAGCCACCTTGTATATGCAGAATGTTTATAAAGATATTTGTACAAACTTTGTACGGCAAACGTTTATAATTTGAACATAGAAAGTTTATTTCAACGAAAAGCTTTCTAAATACCTTTTTTTTTGAATTAGAATCCAATGTTTACATATCAGAATCATTTTCATTCAATTTCACATCTGGTTGAAATTAAAGTTTTTCTGCCCTCAGAGTACTCAGTATTGTAATTTTATATGCTTTTCAAAGAAAATTTAAATATTTCCATCACTAAAATGAAGGGCTATAAATAAATAACACATTTAAAATATTCTTTTTATTCAAATAATTTAAATGTACATGTAAGGTTAAAATTGGTATATTTTAAAATTTTAAAGCAAAAATATAGTCTTCATCTTTATTTATTTGAAAGTATTAAAAATATATATATTTTATTAAAGATTGCTTAGTTTAAATTATTACTATCAAAAAAGCAAGACAGCAAGACTCTTGGCAGACCAGAGACCAAGACCAAGACCTTCTTTGGGCTTGCAAGACCAAGACCAAGACCAGACTTGCCAAGACCAAGACCAAGACTAGCCCGGTCTTGGTCTTGGTCTTACTTTGCTCATCACTACTCTTCCGTACACGTTCAATATTTTCACCACTATGTACGTGGACTTCCAGCACCAGAAAGGTTTTTGCTAAACCTTGTTGCTAAAAAGTAGCAACCAAGCCAATAATTGTTGGCGCTAAGGGTCCAACCTGCACATTAAAATGTCGGCGATACGCACGCTGCGTCAGAATAACTGACATTCCGTTTGAAAAATAAAATTCAACAATTTTCGTGCTTTGTTCTATGGTGTATTGCTTTGTTTTAACTTTTCCAAGCCTTTCTTATAAATTTTTGAAAGAAAAGAGAAAATAAAATTAGTTGTAAAGCATTTAAATCATAACGTTTATTTTATACCACCATGTATTTAATTTGGTCGGTAATTTACCGACCAAATTTGTAGTAAAAAACTTACGCACATTTATTAAAGACAAACGTAGGTCCTTGAAGTCCAAAAAATTCTTTCCGTATTTGGCATCCTATGTTTCGGTATTGTTTTTTATAAACTCATGTTTTTAGTTGGTATTAAGCATTGGATGTTACATCCTTTACCATCTTGGAGAAGTGCAACTGGAAATATAGAAATTTGACATTTTTTCATTCAGGGAAAAAACTACGAGACGTTCCTTATGGTATCAAAGTGATATTTTTATATTCAGTGAATAAGAAACAATATACATAACTAAAAAAAAGTGACATTAAAAAATACTGTTAAATACTTAAAGTGAATTTCCTTTAAATATAAAATAAATTAAAAGTGTTATAATTAACCTAAAATCTGTGTTTTTACATTTTATATGCCCGGAACGGAGTTTTTTGTTTTAAATACCAAGTTTTATGAAGTTTTTTAAGAACTTTTGATTACACAAAAAGTATTATTAAAAAGTGATAAGAATTATATATAAACTTAAAAGAAGCTCCTGATTTGGTGCAATGGAAGATAGTTTGTGTACTTCAACGGGTTGTGTTCATATATTAAGCAGAATGCCAGGTAAGTCGTTTTTTATGTTGTAAAAATGTCAACGTACAGGGTTTTTAGTTATACAGGGTTTCCCATAATAGACTACCTATTTTGATATTAAAATAAATTCAATATGAGATAATTCAGTTCGTCTTTTTTATATTATTATCTTCTATGGCCTTTGGAATTTAAATCTGTCACAAAACGAGGAAACATTGATTTTCGTAAAAGGTCATTATTCTAATAAAGCACCATTAGGTTTAAACACACAATTTAATGTTATGTTTTAATTCTCATGTATTATTCAGTTCAACAACGAGTTTTTTTTTACGGGAAAACATAAAGAGTAATTTAAAAGAAAAATTATTTGGCTTTTCTCCAGAATAAAGATTTTTATATATTATTTTAAAAAATTATACTTTTTTTTTTTAAATTAAAAGCTATTTGCTCTCGCAATAATAGTAACAAAAAAATGAAAAAAACATAAAAAAGGTTTAATTTTTATAAAATTGATTTGTTTTTAAAAAAATATAATAAAATAATTATTTTTTTGAAATTTATAAAAATGGAAAATAAACTTACTTGAAAACATTGGCAACCGTTATAAGGTACATATTTTTTTCAAATTTATTGGTTATTGACGGACGGATGTACCATAAATTATTTGATTATATTACTTAAAACAGATAAAAACTAAAAAATTTGTTTTGTTAACGACTTGACTTCTGACATGACTTTTTTAAAAAAAAGTTACTGGTAAAGGTACACGTGTAAATTTTAGTATTTAAAAAAATATGTATAA
>JAHBCN010014147.1:0-10000 GCA_019359885.1 Listronotus oregonensis
CATTATAGTTGTTGCGGTACCACTTTCTGAGACGACGCCCGTACTAGCTATCTTTTGAATTTGTCGTTGTAAATGTTGCACTTCTTGCTGCATTTGGCCTTGAACTAACTGTACAGTCTGTTGTATGTCTTCTATTTCTTCTTTAACATCCTCTTTGGTAAGTTTTAATTCAAGCAGCATTTGTTTTCTCATCTCGTCTTGACTTTGTTGAAATTCTCCTTTTAGGTGTTCTCGAATTTTGACCATCTTTTCTTTTAGCTCTAGTTTCATTTCTTCCTGGCTTTTTTTAATGTCTTTTTGAATTCTCTCGATCTGTTGTCTTGTTTCTGTTTGACAGGTTTTGATTTCACGCTTCATTTCGTCTTGACTGGTCTTCATTTCTTTCTTCAGATCTTCTTTCATGGATTCCTGGCTGGTCTTCATTTCTTTCATGGATTCCTGACTGGTCTTCATTTCTTTCTTCAGATCTTCTTGGCTGGTCTTCATTTCTTTCATGGATTTTTGGGCTGGTCTTCATTTCTTTTCTTTAGATCTTCTTGGCTGGCCATCATTTGCTTTATCAGTGCAGTTAATTCTTCCATAGTTGCTGTTTGCTGTCTGGTCTCAACGGGCATTCAAATATTCTTAATCACTTTCGCTTTCTTGTAGGTCCTCGTTCCGCTTCTGACACCAAATGTTCCGTGACACCCCGTATGAAAACACGTATCCTGGTTTTACACCTTTTATTGCAAAACAGGTTCACAAACGTTTCTATGGTAACAAAAATTCAACGTAACGTTATTGTGACAACTGTTTAACCTTTAACTATCTGTCAACTTCTATTCTCTTTGAAATGCAAAACTAAACTGACTCGTGCGGATTTTCCTCGCGCTTTTATAGTGAAGTGGAAAAGAATGGAAAAGTCTGGAAAAGTCTAGAATTAGCTGGAAGGATTCTTTACTACAGGATGTAAGAAAAGTGAAAAAAGGATGTTCCAGCGCCCTCAGGATAATCCGCAATGACCGTCGAAAAGGGAAAAACTAAGGTAAACCTATTTTAAATAAATTATTAACCTAAATAAAATAATTCTAACCTTTTATATTTCTAATAACTAAACACTAACTAAAGTCTGTAACAATATATTTACCTTAACAAAAAAATTGCTTTTTACCCCATCTCGTTTAAATATATTTTTACTTTTCCAAAACCTGGATAACTAACAAGCACAAAAATTGTTATTTTGCCCCATTGTTAGACTAAAAATAAACTTGTAACATATCATTTATATACAGATAAAATACGAGATGACATTTAAAATTGAAATTAATGACCTTATTTTTAGGACACAAACATTTTTTTTAAGAAAGGTCTTTGCAAATGCTTTAAAAAAGTTATTACTGTTTTTTTTTTCGAAAAATACGTAGGTTTTGCGTAATTTGACTTTAAAACTAACCTTTAACGAACCACAACTTGGTTTGTATTGGTCCCATAGAATTTACAAAAAAACTATTTTATTCGTTGTTTTAAAAGCTACAGTTTTGTTATTTACAGCTTTTTTGATAAAATGCCCAATTATTAAGTTATTTTCAAAAAGCCGATTAAAAACGTTGACTTTATCGACGAAAAACTCTGACTTTCGATCGCGAATAACTCGAAAAGTATGCATAGAACATTTATTGCTTAGAAGTTATTTTTCTATCAATTCTTGTGGTCAAAATATTTTAAAAAATCAACCCCTAAGATGGTTTGGCAACCATCCCCAAGATAAAGGCGCTCTGCGCCATGATATAGATTTTGATCCTTGGACTATTCCCTAATTACTGTCAAAATTTTAAGTCATTCTATGAATTAAAAAAACTGTAGTATCTGTCGTTGTTTAAGAGTCTATAGTATACGAAAATTGTACGTATCGTTACCAATAAGCTACCAAACATATACGTCATTTTTACGTATCGATACCAAGAAAGTTTAAAGGTTAATGGAAGCCCAGTGCTTTAGAACAATCTTGTTCACGCCTGCAGGGCAAAAAAGGCAAGCGGCTATAGGGACAAAGTCCTGCGTGGTAGGCGCAATGAATAGTATAGTTGGGTCTGGACTTCTATAATTCTTTGTTACCATGAAATCGTCAAATGTCAAAGTCCAACTTTTGCATTTTGCTCAACATTGCAACATTGGTTTTAAAACGAAACTATTACGGATATTTAAAATTATTTAATCAAATTATTTTATTTACTTTACTGCGTTTTATTCCTTATATTAGATTTTAAATCATCTGCTTCAATATGGACAGAATAGATGAGGCAGTTCACATAGGCTTAGGCTTAAATATTAACGTACCGTGAGTGTCTTAGGTATGTTAAGAGGGAGTTAATTCACCCAAAACTTAAATAATTTTAGATTTAAAGAAGGGAAAACTTTTGCAGGTAGCAGATTCTAGTCTGAATACTCTGGGGTTAACGAAACGAAGAAAGTGGGAAGTTATCGGTGCCTCTCAAGTTGGACTGTAAAAGAATCCATAAAAATAGCACTGCGTGTTTCTCTGTTGGGAGCTGCCAAAAGAATTATAATTACCAACTCCTCGGAGTAGAACTCGTAAAAATAACCATAAAAAAACCTACAGCCCGTCGGTAGGTAACAAAAGGAAGTTTTTCTGTAAGCAGAGGATCACTAATTAGACGAACAGCTTTTTCTTGAATGAAATTAAGGATGATAAGAGTTGTAGAAAATGCCATTTCCCAATGATTAGAACAATATTCTAAAGAAGGTCTGATTTAGCATACATACAGAGTAAACAGTTTAAAAGTAGATAAATACTTTTCGGCTCGAAAGAGGATTTCAAGCTCTTTTGAAGCAGCTGAGGCTATGGATGTATTTTTTTGTGCCAGTTAGGATTATTCTTACTCTTGCCCAGAGTTGCTGGTTATCGGCAATTCTTTTGGCTAGCCTATAAAACGAGATCCGAAGTTAAGATGAACACAAGGCTTAACTTAAGGTGTTAGCATACCGTGCTGATGAGTGAATGATATCCTGTGCCCTAAACAGGTGTCTCCAAAGGTGCCTCTGAGATACAGGACGACCTCTCAGAGTATCTAGCCTTACTGCTGTAATGCGGGGTTCTACCGTGGTGGACTATTGCTTCCCTAGCTTCAAACAGAAAGCGGACAAAACCGCTTTCATAGGAAAAAAGTGACAAAGGTGCGTTGACCGAAACGAATAAATTCGTTTCGAGAGGTGTCACCTAAGGTCACAAGCAGACAAAGGTGCGCCGACCGAAAGGGGTGAATCAGTTTCGAAAGGTGCCTCTAAAGTCTCCGGCGCCTGTTTCACGGGGAAGGGCTAATTCATACTGAACAAACAGGTGCTTAGGAAGGGATCCCTAAATCGAAACAGAAGGCGGACAGAACCGCTTTTATAGGGAAAAGGGTTGCCTGGCTTTAAACAGAAAGCGGATAGGACCGTTTTCATAGGGTAAGACCGGAGATGCGGCCTCAGAAGGAACATCTGGTTCCTGTAACAAGGACCTGCCAGCTACCCACGTCACTAGATTGGGAGAAAAGGGCATGACGGATCTAATTGTCTGCTTGTCATACTCTCCAGGAGACATGGACACCAGAACACATATTGTGCTCATGTTCGGTAGCGACACGAGTAAGAGGAGTTGTAAGAACTCTCTCCCAATCTGATATCGGATTCATTAAAAGTCTGATCCTATTGGGAGAAATATAAAAGGGTGTGAGCCACAATAGACCGAGCGGTCGCAGTGAGGACGTAAAAAGTCCACTCACTTTAAACCTAACCTAGGGTTATTCTTAAAAGTAAGGCCAACAAGATTAAATGACTCCTTTTCGCGACACCGAATATGACAGTGTCTTGAAGGCATTAAACTTAACAAGATTTTTACAGCCCAAATTCAAGATAAGATTAAGGTTTGCAGAAGAAATCTTTGCATTAACCCACGCTTGTTTTTCAAATCAGGCCTATAGGCTGGCTAAAGAAATTGAATATTAGAGTAAAACGACTATCTACAATAACTGATATACGTCGATTAAAAAGGAAACGAGAGGAACAAGAACAAAGCTTAAGTAGAAGACTGTAGGAAGGAAGCTTGTTAAGGAATCTACCATGCCAGACTTAATCCAAAGCTTTGGATAGAAGCATCTATCTGGAATTAAGCAGTGTCCGGCTTTGCTCCAAAGTTAAATGTGTTGCCTACCAAAATTTATGGCACACCGAGGGGTAAATATCTGCTCAAAATGTTGTACACCATAAATCGTTTTTGGCAATTAAATCCCTAGAAATCCTAATAAATCCCTATAAATCCCAATAATTTCCTATACATCCTAATAAAAGCACATTAGTCTCTATAAATCCCAATAATTTCGAATAAATCCCTATAAATCCCCATAAATCCAAACAAATCCCCGTAAATCCTATATAGTTTTATTTATGTAGCTTGTTTTTAATTTTAACCTGACAAATGACCTTGACGGCTTCAATGCGAGCGAAGGGGCAAGTAATAAGATTCGTTCAAAGATTTTAAAACATTTTTTTATTAGCATATAGTACCCCTATGTGGTAAACAAGGCAAGCAAATAATAAAACAATTGAGATTAACTAATAACATGTCAACAGTTTTGCTTGAGGTTCTGCTTTTTATTTGTGTAAGCGATATAAATCTGACATAAGACATCTTCGGAAATATTGAAAATATTCGATTCATTCTCCTTTATTGTTATAGGTCCAAAAATATATATTCTGTTTTTACCTTGAACAAATCTTGTTTCCCAGGCCACTTAAATTCACTTTTTTTTTCGTTTATTTTGTCATAAAAATGTAACTTCGACTATCGGATTATCGGCAGTACCATCAATATGTCTTACAAGTTATCCAACAAACCAGCCTTCGTCATAATACACTGCATAAAACGTATTAATCTCTAAGAAAATTGTCATCGCCGATGAACTGGAATGTTGAGGGGTGTATTCTTTTTGTAAATTTTCCCCTTGATATCCGCCTTCATTAATTTTTCCGAGTTATAATCATAGAACGTTTCTGTACTTGGGCTGTCGTCATATTTTATGATGGTATTATCTTCTGAACTATCTGAGCTATCTCGAGAGCTGTCTTTTTACCTCTCTTCGAGCTTCTCTTGATGTATGTTCCTTTGGATTTTAATAAATTTAACTTTTTGGAACCTACTTCTAGTTTCTTAGTCTTCTGAGGTCTTCCTGTACTTTTTACAACAAATCGCTGTAGTCTGTCTTTACTAACCCTATTTTTAGTTTCATCTAGCAATCAACAGAGCGAAGACTTTCTGACAATTTTCGATTTATTATCAACAGTGACTCATACATATGGACCATCTTCAATTGTTTCATCCATTAATCTCTGATCATAACTTATCAAAATTAAGTTATCCATAACTCTGACACTCGATTTATTGCATATATAAATTCTTAAACAAATGACTAGTTAATTTTTCTATAAAATTTCGTGGGATTTTGTTACTGTGCAAAGTCAAAAGGGAACCTTAATGAAAGTTATTTTCATAGTGGACCAGACATTTTATGATCGAATAGGCCATTGCTGTGTTCTTCCTTTAACCTTCAAACTTCCTTGATCGATACCAATACGGTCTTATTATGTCTAGTCGGAGTTTAACAGACAAAGAGCTAGAAAAATTATTATTGGGAAATAATAACAGCATTATAGAGGATAATCTTATTACAGGGGATTTAAACTCAGAAAGTGCTTCTGGAGATAGCAGTGATCCAGAAGGGCTCTCGGATAAGGTGAAAAAGTCTGGTTTGGACGAAAATAGAGAAAACAATAACGTCCCATTATTAAGTCTTGGCAATCCCATCCATTAGCTCAAAATCCGCATTTTAGTTGATCTCTACGAGCGATGATCAAGAAAGTACTGGAAGAAAGACGAGAAAAAAGCAATAACTTTTAAATAATTAAAAACCCAAAACGGTCTTCCAATGTACTGCCTAATGCAGAAAACCTGCGTGTGATGCTCATTTAAAAAATAATAATAAATAAACAATACGTAAACCTATTTTATTTCTTTTATTGCAAAATTGCTTTTTAAAAGAAAGTTTAATCGACTAAAAACCAATTTGTTATATCAATAATTATTTTAATGTATTAATAAACACGATTTCTTATACAAAACGTAAAAATTACGTATTACTACCAAACAAGATCACGAAATATCGATACCGTTCTAAGTTTAACTAAGCCTGCTATGTTTATGCATCGAGTTACTCCAATTATTTCTTATAACTAGCCAAAAGAAAATTGCTTTATTAATTGTAAATTGCGCCAGTGACCAATGCACCAACTTAATTAACAAAAGCAAATGCTGTTCTAAACGTTTATCAAAACTATCCACCCTTAGGGTGCAGCTAATGCGGGCTACAATTGCTTTGTTCTATTGTAAAAGAGTCAAATACAAAATGTTGTTTCCCAATTAGGCTGGTAGATAATAGAGAGTTGATAATAAACAACAGAAAAAGCCTTTATATGACTAAACTCTTTACAAAAATAAATTGTTTCAAATTAAAAAAAAGGTTATATATCTATATATATGTATATATATATATATATATATATATATATATATATATATATATATATATATATATATATATATATATATATATAAATAAATAAATATACAGGGTGCCACAGATTCGAGTGCATGCATGGGGATCTCGGAAACCGAAAGAATCGAAGTCGGTTAAATTATGGCAAAGTTGCGCATTTAGGTGCCTAACAACATGCCGATTGGAAAGTTGTAAAATTCCGAGTACTTCCGGAGATATCCGGAAAAAACCGAAATTTGCTGATTTGGTTTTTATTTTTTTCTGACGTTATTTAAAGAGATATGGAAAACAAAAGACACTTTCTCATGGCTACTTCTTAAGCTCTTCAAAACAGCGTTGAGAGATTTTCCGTACGACGTTTCGTTTTCGTTAGAGCATCATCAACTTTATTTTTTTAAATACGGACCTGGGTTTTTTATTTAATTTTTTTGAACCTCTTATTATCCCAATTACAAAAATGTATAACACTTAATATTTAATAACAAATATGGAACGCCCCTATAAGAAATGATGTACGTTCGTTCGTTCGTTCCTTGTCTTACTCATTGTCTCTTATGGAAAATATGTTTATTTAACAGAAAAATATTAAGTGTTATACACCGTTGTAATTGGGATTATAACTGCTTTAAAAAAATGCAATAAACAATTGAGTGCCGCATTTAAAAAAATAAAGTTGATGATGGTTTAACGAAAACGAAACGTCGGAAAATCTCTCAACCTGTTTTGTAGAATTAAGAGTGGCCATAAGGGTGTCTTTTGTTTCCATATCTCTTTAAATAACGTCAGAAAATTAAAACGAAATCAGCAAATTTCGGTTTTTTCGGATATCTCCGGAATTTCTCGGAATTTTACAACTTTCCCAAACGTGTTGTTAGGTTTAAATGCGCATCTTTACCCGATAAGTTTCCGACTTCTCCTTACGGTTTCCGGCCCTAGTATGTACCTGTATATATATATATATATATATATATATATATATATATATATATATATATATATATATATATATATATATATATATATATATATATATATATATATATATATATATATATATATATATATATATATATATATATATATATATATATATATATATATATATATATATATATATATATATATATATATATATACAGTATGTCCACGGAAAAGGTGTTGAAGAGTAAAAACTTTTTTTATTTTTGATTTTTATCAAAAAGAGCTACTCTTGATAAAAAATTTTGCTACTTCCAAGAGTAAGATTGGGATAGAAACATTTAACATATTTTATACGCGGTGTTCAGAAAATTGAAAAAACTTAAAATGGTACAAGAGTAAAGTGCATTTATTTAAGAAGATATGGAAATAAGTTACTAGGAAAAGTTGTTCAATATTAAAAGGTAGTCTTTAATACCAATTTTAAAAAAAATCGGCCTACTTTTATTTATTTGTGATTAAATTTATTTTAATATCAATTTACATTTTTAATATCAATTTATTATCAAATTTTTTGCTGTTAAGTAAGCATATAAAGCTGACGATACTGCGGCTAATGAATTATAAAAGTGAAGTGTCAATAAAGCTTGTCACTATCAACGCCTACTAGTACAAAAATTTGGAATTAGTTAATTGCTAATAAAATTTTAATCACAAATAAATAAAAGTGGTCCGATTTTTTCGAAAATTGGTATTAGACTACCTTAGACTACCTTTTACGTTTGAACAATTTTTTCTAGTAACTTATTTCCATATCTTTGCAAATGATACATTTGTATCATTTTAAGTTTTTAATTTTCTGAACACCGTATAAAATATGTTAAATGTTTCTATCCCAATCTTATTCTAAGAAGAATTTTTATTACAAGTAACTTTTTTCGATAAAATTTAAAATAAAGAAGTTTTTCCTATTCAACACCTTTTCCGTGGACACACCAGTACGTCCACGGAAAAGGTGTTGGATAGTAAAAAACTTCTTTATTTTTAATTTTATCAAAAAAGCAACACCTAAAAAAAAATTTTGCTACTTCTTAGAGTAAGATTGGGATAAAAAATTTACAAATTTTGTACGCGGTATTGAGAAAATTAAAAAAGCTTTAAATGCTTCAAGAGTCAAGTGCATTTATTTGAGAAGATATGGAAATAAGTTACTAGGAAAAGTTGTTCAAAAGTAAAAAATAGTTCCTAATATCATTTTTCAAAAAAATCGGCCCACTTTTATTAATTTGTAATGAAAATTATTTTAATATTAATTATCTAATTCCAAATTAACAACTCATTATTGTACTAGTAGGCGTTGATAGTGACAAGCTTTATTGACACTTCGCTTTTATAATTCATTAGCCGAAGTAACTTCAGCTTTAAATGCTTACTTAACAGCAAAAAAATTGATAAAATTAATATTAAAAATTTAAATTGATATTAAAATAAATTTAATCACAAATAAATAAAAGTAGGCCGATTTTTTCGAAAATTGATATTAGAGACTACCTTTTAATTTTGAACAACTTTTCCTAGTAACTTATTTTCATATATTCTCAAATAAATGCACTTTACTCTTGTACCATTTTAAGTTTTTTCAATTTTCTAAACACCGCGTATAAAATATGTTAAATGTTTCTATCCCAATCTTACTCTAAGAAGTAGCAAAATTTTTAATCGAGAGTAGCTTTTTTCGATAAAATCAAAAATAAAAATGTTTTTCTCTTCAACACCTTTTCCGTGGACATACTGATTATATATATATATATATATATATATATATATATATATATATATATATATATATATATATATATATTTTAATATATATATATATATATATATATATATATATATATATATATATATATATATATATATATATATATATATATATTGGTACTTTTATTTTAACCCAAGATTAATCAGTTCGTATTCAAAAAACCTATGCTTTTACACGGGTAGTAGTAGTCAAAGAGCTGGTAGCCACTTTGACTAACGTGCGAGGTACAAACACAAAATAAATAATTAGTTAGGAAAATCTGAGGACCAGAATCACCATCTTTGTGTTCAAAATTGGTCCTTAAATTGCACTAAATTAAAATGGCGCTGGTGTTTAAAGGACCGTTCTAAACTTTACTCTGTATATTGCAGTCAAGATCATCATTAGTTTTCATTGGTTTGCTTAGCTACACGTGGCTACACCAGCGCCTCCTATTAAGTGCTGTTCTGGGGCTCCTTTTCGAGCAAAACACCCAAACGAAAGTAATAACTGTTTTTCGTTTTACCTAAAATAATACGAAGATCCATAGTTAAAGTAAACATTTAAGTCGACGTAGGACAAATACATAAGAGAAATTATGGATTTTTTAATAAGTTTACAGTTTTATTTTTATGCGATTATTATTATCTACCACGTTTATAAAACCACGACAAGTACCCAATTAGGA
>JAHBCN010014147.1:15000-23209 GCA_019359885.1 Listronotus oregonensis
TCCTTCTAATCAAAATTTTAGACCAACTTTTAATAATAATTTTGGGCAAATGTCACGTAGAACTAATTTACCAAAACCAGAACCTATGGATACAAGTTCGGGCAATACAGTTTTAAATAACTCTCTAAGTCAAGCTCAAAAGAAAAAATTTATATCTCAAGAACTTTATAATCAAGAAGTTCTTAGCCAAAATGAACAATTAGAAACTCCCTCAAATGAAAATTACAACCCTTCTTTTGAAAAATTTGATAATACCAACGACTATTCCGAATATTCATTGGAATACGAAAACCCTTATGTAGCATATGATCAAACCTATGAATATGACCCAAATGTAGGTTATTCAGCTAACCTAAACCCAAATGTAGGTTATTCAGCTAACCTAAACTCAAATATAGGTTATTCAGCTAACCTAAACCCAAACGTAGGTTATTCAGCTAACCTAAACGACCCCAATATACCAAATAACTCTATCGAACAAGAAAATTTTACACTAACGAGCCAGAAACTGAATACAACATAATTTATTTAAACAGTAATAATAACCAATTACCTTTTATTTTTATTCCCGAATTAAACGCTAAATTTTTATTAGACACAGGAAGTACAAGAAGTTTTATTAAACCTGAAATAGCTTATCAAAATTTTCCAAATTTAATACAGTCAGAATTATTTCAAGTTCAAACTGCTCACGCAACATCTTTTCATAACGAAGTAGCTTCTTTACCAATATTTCCAACTTTTTGCACACCTGGTATACACAAATTTTATTTATTTAATTTTTCAAATAAATTTGATGGACTAATCGGCTTAGATCTTATAAAACAATTAAATGCAAGTTTAGATTTTAATGATTCTATGTTAAAGTTGCCTAAAGCCCAAATCCCGATTTGTCAGGAATTTGACAAAAAATTTACCCCTAATTCTATTAAAAGTAATTTTACATATATTATCCCTCCAAGAACTATTCAAAAAATAAAAATTCCAGTAAATTTATAAAATGGATTTGGCATTCTTCCTTATCAAAATTTAGATAGCATCGAAATTCCAGAATGTTTAGTAAAAATAGAAAATAATTTAACTTTTACCACAGCACTAAATCCAAAAGAAAATCCAATCAAAATTACTTTTACAGATTATTTTGAAGTTGAACCTCTTAATGTAAACGAAATGAACTTTATTGACTACCCCGTATATCAAGAAAAAATAATTAATCGCGACTTAGATAATAAACTAAAAGCTAATCTTAAAAATTTAAGACTCGACCATTGCAATCGGGAAGAAAAAGAACAGATACGTAAATTATGTTTTGAATATAGAGACATCTTTCATTCCGAAGACGTACCCTTAACTTTTAGTAATGCTGTAAAACATGAAATTAAAATGACTAACGAGACACCTATCTACACAAAATCATATCGCTATCCGGAAGTACATAAAAACGAAGTTAACGATCAAATTTCCAAACTTTTATCTCAAAATATCATTAGGGACTCAAATTCACCTTGGTCATCACCCATTTGGATTGTACCAAAAAAGCTAGACCAATCAGGCAAACAAAAATGGCGCATGTGCATTGACTTTCGCAATATAAATAAAAACACGATCGATGATAAATTTCCCTTACCGAATATTACAGAAATTCTAGATAAGTTAGGCAAAGCTCAATATTTCACAACCTTAGATTTGGCCAACGGATTTTATCAAATTCAAATGAAAAGGAAGATATTCCCAAAACAGCTTTTACCACAGATAGGGGCACTATGAATTTCTTAGAATGCCCTTCGGGTTAAAATGCTCCTGCAACCTTTCAACGAGTAATGAATAACTTTTTACGTGGATTACAGAACGAAATTTTTTTGTGTATCTAGATGACGTTATAGTTTTCAGCACAAGTTTACAGAACATATCGAAACATTAAGAAAAGTTTTGGTAGATTACGAGACTCCAATTTTAAAATTCAACTCGATAAATCAGAATTTCTAAAAAAAGAAGTTCAATATCTAGGTCATGTCGTGAGTAACGAAGGTGTTCGACCTAATCCCGACAAAATACACGCAGTCAAAAATTATCCGTTCCCAAAGACCCCTAAAGAAATTAAATCTTTTCTTGGTCTTGTAGGCTATTATCGCAGATTTATAAAAGATTTTGCTAAAATTACCACACCTTTGACTCGATGTTTGAAAAAAGATGTTAAAATTGAACATACCCCTGAATTTGTTAATGCTTTTAATCATTGTAAACAACTTTTAATTAACGCCCCGATTCTACAATACCCAGATTTTTCTAAACCTTTTGTGTTAACTACAGACGCAAGTAATTATGCTATAGGTGCAGTATTATCACAAGGCCCTATACCTAATGACAAACCAGTGGCTTACGCCTCACGTACTCTAAACCAATCAGAAACTCGATATTCGGTTATTGAAAAAGAACTCCTCGCGATAATATGGGCTTGTAAGTACTTTAGACCTTATTTATTCGGTCGCAAATTTTATATTTATTCAGATCATCGACCCCTTGTTTGGATCATGAATTTAAAAGGAGAAGCAAATTCAAAATTAATAAGATGGCGATTACGTTTAGAAGAGTATGATTACCAAATAATATACAAAAAAGGTAGCCAAAATTTAAACGCTGACGCTTTATCTCGTAAAAAACGTGCCTTGATTAATGCCTTAGGTAGCATAATTAAGACAATTACAGGTAACTTAGATCAAAACGACGCTGAACGTATTGATCAAAATATCAATTTGTTAAAACAAAACCAACATGACATGAAATTCAGTTTAGACAAACAAATGACACTCTTAAGTACCTCTATTAATAAGTTCAAAGAAACTGTAAACTCTGTGAAAATTGAGGAAATCAATCTTTTTGAACTTTTTAGAATCCACATGGTATTCTCTCAAATAACAATGTTTTATCAAGGTATTTACGATATTCTAGAAAATATTGAAAATGCTATTACTTTTGCTAAATTGAATTTTTTTTCACAGTAGCATAATACATTCTAATATGCTTTTAAACGAACTACAGTCAATTAAAAAAAATTTAACTCTACAGAAACTTCCATTTGAACCAGTTTTAGAAAATTTCCAACAGTTAGAAAACTCACTGGAATTAAAAAGCTACATTAAAGACAAGCAAGTATATTTTCTAATAGAGATACCTTTAGTAGAAAAAGAAAATTATGAAATTTTTCAACTCTTTTCATTACCAGTAAAACATAAAAATAATTATAAAATAATAATACCAACTTTTGAATATTTATTGATTAATAACAAAAATTTTGGTTACTCAAATCAACCTTGTAAACGCGTATCTTATAAAGATTACCTGTGTAAAAACATACATTACGAAAACTCTTTTAATAACACTCCTTGTGAAGTGCAACTTTTAAGGTATCAGCATAAAACTTATGATTGTAATACTGTACTAATTGATATCGATAAAATGCAACTTCAAAATATTGACGACAATAAATGGATTTTAGTCTCAAAAAATCACCTAGTAGGGGTTGAGACTTGTGGAAACCAGCAAAATAGTATTTTATTTAATGGAACTTACTTATTAGAAATAAATTCACTATGTAACCTAAAATTAGGCGATATAACTATTAGTGCCTATAAAACTCTAAGTTGCTCTATCAAAACATCCCTTTGCCGGATATTGATATAACCGAAAAAATCAAACTTTGTATAAAAAGTCAAACTGGTTAATTTAAAAATATTAATTTTGATAAATTAAATGATTTACAAAAAAAAATTAATATACAAAAACAAAAAAACTCAAAATTGTTAACCAAACAAATATATTTTAATAAAACAAATTTTTGGACAGTTTTACTTTACATAATTTTAACAATAATTTTAATTAGATTAATATTTAAATATTTATGGCCTTTATTATATGTAAAACTTCAAAAGAAAAGAAAGTTACTGATAATACAATTATTATTTAGGCCATACAAACTTAAAAAGTTTATATGCCCTTCTAAGGGTGGAGGAGTTACATCTCCATAATTGCTGAGCTAGACAATAGACACCTCATACTATATTAGATAAGAATATGTTATAAATATAAGTGAATTGTATTGTTTTAAACACTTCTGTTTTAATTCTGTTGTTGAAAGTCGAATTTCTGTCAAAATCAAAATTTGATATATTTTCGAGGAAAGTTGAAAATAAAGTTATTTTCCAGAGTAATTAAAAAGTGTTTTTTAAAAACTCTGTCTCCTCGGCCCGACATATAACTCGCGTACTTAATATAGCATATAGGGTATGTTCCGACATTTTAGAAATGGACGACGCGCCACAGGAAAAGCGCGAAATTTAAAAGATTTTTTTTTTAAGTTTAATTATTTTTGCCTTACATTTTAGAAGCTTTAAAGTATTTATTTTAATCAGTGGCTCGTGGTCAATCATTCGAGGAGGTTATTAGTTAAAATTTCAAACGCATATGGCTTAACTGATTTTTCGTTAAAAAAAAAACATGACTGAAGGATTCAATTTTAGGCATTTTATTGCACACAGACGTTTACTCCAAAGAAAAACAAGAAAGAAAATTCAAAAATAAATTAATAACAAACAAACACCTTGAAAAATGCGTAATTTTCCTCTTCGCGGCTGTTGACCCAGACCATGCGATTACACTGCTTTGGAAAGCCGCCGAAATCGCCTAATCGTAAATTAGATCGGGAATACTTGACTCGGCTCCGTTTAACACAATACGGTCAATGCTGGCTGGCAGCCCGATTTTTTGCCAACGAACGAAACCAGCCATCTGTAGATCGCAACGTGAAGCTTGTGGAATCCAGTAATCGGCCAACGAGTTTATATGCTTACAGTTATAAAGGGAAATTTAAAAGATTGAAAAAAAAATATTTTTTTATTTATATCCTTATTATGTTTTTGTTCGGAAATATTAGTCGAAAATATTGGGAGGTCACTTATTATGTTTTTGTTCGGAAATATTAGTCGAAAATATTGGGAGGTCTTTGACCAATTTTAATTAAAACAAAAAAACGATTTTATAAAAATTGTACAGTGGCCTAACCCCTTAATATAGCTACGTTCGACCGGTGTCAGCGCTGACCGTCGGTCAAGCACTTACAATATAAGGGCATAGGAGTTAGATAGTGGGGTTCCCATACCGGGTACATGTGTTACAATACACCGGATTGATGTCAAAGCTTAATCATGGACTTCCGTTTTAGACTTTAAAAAATAAACACGTGCCTTTCAAGGTTTGTTTAGATAAACGACCTCTAATATGCAAAATATTCTTTTTTTTTGTCTCATTTAATTAAAAACCAAAAACAGTCACTTTAATTCAATAGTAAGTATAATATTATTTTCGAGTATACATACAATACCCATAATTAAAATAAAAAATTCTACCTTGAAAATATGATAACAATTACCTTCAAATGGTAAATCAGTTAAAGCATGTTTTTAAATTTTACACAATTACCATACATACAAAGTAACTACTGCTCCCGAAAAAAACTTGCCTAAAACTGATTGCTTAATCCATTCAATAATAGGTCATTTGCCTGCTACAGCTTTTTGGTACAATAGAATTTTGCAATTCTATTGTACCAAATAATGGATTTTAAGCACTGTTTTTATAAAATTATTAATTATTGTAAAAAAATAGCATAATAAAATGTTTTGGCAAATTTGGTTCTTTCCGGTCCGAAGTACCACTTGTGGTGCTATGAAATGTCTGAGCTGTATTATGTGTAAATGACTAAACGTCTTGACTGCTTCTGAATGCAGTAAAAACCCTCGAAATCAGCATTTTATGGTACTATTAGGGTATGTTAACCTAATTATCCCACCCGACCGTACAGGGTCGTATTTCTACCTGACCGGAATCTTATATAAGTATTTATGATGTCTTCTTTGCGGATGTCTTAGTGCGGCCCTGAACTGTTCTCACCTCTGTTGGTATGGCCATAAAGAACCAATTTCGAGGATTTTTATTGCAGTCAGAAATAATCGATATGTCTAGTCATTTTCTTATATCTTTAAAAATACTATACCTGCGAAATCTCGTTTTTTTTATTTTTTTTTCTTTTAATTGTAGAAGAACGTACAAAAATTAAAAATTATCGAATCGTTTGGTCACTTTACTATAAAGTAACTATACCAGTCTCATTATAAAGCGAAAAGTTGAGATTTGTAATTCAACTGAAGAAAATTTCGAAAAAATATTTTAATAAGTTAGTAAAGTTTTTTAATAGTTTTATGACAAAAAAAACTCTCGGTCCAACTTTTCAGTGGTCACTTTATACCATTAAAGTATTTAACACAAGTAAAAAGATTAATGAATTGTACAAACTTTCTAGAGAAAACGAGCGCACATATGTTTGAAACGATCTATAAAAACCAATTTGCACGAATTAATCATTTGATTCGATTATCTTAGGCAGAATTCATTTTTTATTTAAAATACGACTAAAATAATTATAACTTTTAAAACTTCAAAGGCAATAAGTTTTGCTTTTTAATATTTACTGATTTTAGTGAAATACAAATATACAGTGTGTCTCTCGACTAAGTTAACAAGATAAAAAAATTACAAGAAAAACCCAATCTTTATATAAAAAATCTGCTTTACAAAAAAAAAGTTAAACAGGTTTACTTTTACCTAATGTTTTACGTGGTATTAAAAAATTATAAAAACATATAAATACCTAAAGTAATGGGATTATTTACCATTTTAAATATTCGTTAAAGAAACTTTTTTATAATCCAAACTTTAAAATTAACATTTAAATTTTTATTTTTTCACAATTAAATTTATAAACACAGAATAAAAACCCAATAGTTCTGTTTAGTTAAGAATTTAAACTGACAAACATAGAAACATCATTTTATAGGTTTATTATGATAGTCTTCTGATATAGGATTTTTTTAAATATTTTTATAAAAAAACTTACACCAAAATTTTAAACTTTCGAAGAGCACGGATATTTTTATTAAGGGGTTATTCTAGTCTAGAAGCCCGAATTTCGGGCGTTATTGGACGGTCGATAAAAAAACTATCAATATTTTGGCTATCAAATTTTTTATCATTCATTCAACAAATCAACAAAGAAAACGTAATTCACAAAGTTAAACGCTCTTGCCCTAGAAGGAAAAAACAGGGCGTGTCTTTCTTGTCAAAAATCCCTGTCTTCTGGTCATCTAAAAAATAAAAAAATGGTAGATTCTTTATCAGTAAAAATGTAATTTTCGCAGAAACCAGGAAAAATTAAAAAACAATTTTCTTGCAAAATGGCGGTTTCTCAGTGTTTTTTAAACTTTTGCAAATTTTTAAAAATAGTAAAAATTTAAAATTTTTATTTCTTGTAGGTTCCTGCTCTGGAGAAATTTATAAAGAAAGTTTATGCTAACTTTTAAGAAAATCGGTCAATTAGAACTTGAGATATTTTGACAAACGTTTCGCGTATTTTAAGAAAAATTAATAGTCCGGGGAAAACTGTAATTTTGTTTTTGATTTTTGAATCAAGATTATGAAAACAAAAAACCAAAAAAGGGGGAAAAGGGGTAATCATTTAGAAAGGGGTGTTTTTAAGCATAAAATTATTTAAAAAAAAAAATTTCTTTTATTTTTTAAAGGATAATATAGGTTTTTTTAGCCCTGAATTGAATATCATATTGAAATTACATTTGAGGGGGAAAGGGGAATTTATTTTTTACCCCAATCTTTAAAAATTTTGGCTAAAAAAAAGTTTTTTTTTATTTTTTAAAGGTACATATAAGGGTTTTTTAAAAAAAACTCGAAAATAATATTAGAAATTACATTTGTGGGCTTAAAAGGACCCAATTTGCTTTTTTTAACCCCCTAAACCCCCAAAACATACATTTCTAAGGAAATTAAAAAATTTGTATTTAAAAAAAACCCTATTTTTTAATTTTTTGGGCCCCTTAATATACATTGTCAAAAAAAAGAACAAAGTTTTTGGGGGAAAACAATCCAATATCGTTTGAAATGTTTAGGGGAAAAATTAAAATAAAAACCAAAACCCCTTTTTTTTTTTTTCCCGGTATTAGATTTAAATTTAGTGGCCCAAAAAAACCCATGTCCCTTAAAAAAAGAGAAAAAATTTTACAAACTGTATGTTGGTAGGGGGTAAAAAAATGAATTTAGCTCTTTTTTAAACCACAAATGTAAATTTTTGATTTCATATTCGTTC
>JAHBCN010014148.1:0-23191 GCA_019359885.1 Listronotus oregonensis
TTTTTTCCAACAAGCCAATGAACAACATTTTCAACACCTTTAAGAAATAACTTTAATGAGTTTTAATAAAAACATTTTTTAATTTAAATGAAAATTTAATTTTACTTATGGCTTAAAAAATGCGCGGGGAAAAATACTAATTAACCTATCCCAGGGATTCTACGTAAAGTCAGACAATTTAATAATATAGAATTTATTACATGTAAGATGTTTACACTATATATCAGTATTTAAAAAAATTCCAAAACATAGTATGCAATTTCAGACAATAACAATTTTGTTTCCTTTCTGCAACTTCCAGGAATGAAAGTATCACGTTCTTGAAATTTCTCGCTTTAGAAATGCTAATTGATATAATCAAAAGTACTTGTGAAAGCGCAATTAGTAGGATGAAAGCTTTAAGTTTAACTAAGGGCCCTAAACCATAAACAAACCTTTAGGATATCTGCATTTTATACAATCCCATTGTTATTTATGGTTGGTCATTTAATTATATTATTAATACCACTAAAATCTGGGACTTTTATTGTGTTTTTTTTTTATTAATTGTTACACAACGTTTCGATGAGTATGTATATGCAACCGTCTACAAGTGATTATTGTTTACTGAAGCTTGATCGATTTTTTACGGTTCAACAACGGCTGCTAGCTATTCAAAATGTCAATACTTGGCTTCCTAATTGCATTCTGGTTGTTTAGAATTATAACGGTTTTTTTACAGTGGAAAAACGAAACGACCATTCGGGTTTAAGAACAAAAAAACATTTAAAACGAGATGAATCGACAAGGTCGGGAGTTGCATAAAATTTTACCCCCTTTTCATTTAAGATTTTAGGGGTGGAATTTGCACTGGACAGGGAATTGTGGATAGGAATTGCTGCATATGCTTAAAAAGTTAAAATAGATGAAAAGAACTCAAGAAGTAAATGCAAATCTGAGAAAAGCCTTTTCCGCAAATAGAAATTGCAATTAGTATTAACAAATACGAAAAAAAAAAAGCCATATCGATTTTTGCTAATAACTCAAAAACTATAAGAGATAACGGAAATTGCAAAAAAGATCCTCGAAGAGGAGGAAATTTTCGATAAAAAAGTCTTTACTCTCGGAGTTTCATCTTCATTATTCATAATTTTAATTTAACGCTAAAAATGGGCCTCCGCGCAATATTTTTGGTTGCGCGCTTGGCGTCAAAACCGAATACGTCACACTAAATAATTTTTTTTAGGGTATTAAGTATTCATTAAAGAAATTTAAAAAATTATGGTGTATTTACAATACTTTAAAGAATTTATTTTCGTAAAAAAAAATAACTTAATGTTTTTTTTTTTAATCAGAAAATTTTTTAATATTAACCCAACTTAGTAAATCATTTATTTAATTATATAATGTTATAAATACCAAATAACAATATTCTAAAATTAAATAAATAACTTAATCTATATTTAAAAATTATAAACTTCATCAAGTCCTAGGTCTTCCTGGATTGTTCCTAGTACCGATGCTGCATTACCCCGTTGCACAGCTAAACCACTTCTTTGGATAATGAAACTTTGAGATTTTTTGCATTGTATTTTTTTGCAAATTTCATTAATAAAACCCTTAGCCTCATCACCCAAAGGACCAAAAGTTTCAACAGCAAAAGGAATGAAGATAAAGCGTTCTTCCCAAACTCTTTATATTTTAGATGTTTTTTATTCTCGGCAATACGAGCAGCCGCACCTACAAAATTGAAGTTTTGTCCAAATAGGATTTTGCAAGTGTATGGCTGCAAGTAGCGTCCCAAAGTAATTGTTTTCCAATTTCCAGGAATTAAGGTCATTCCATCTACCCGTTTTCCATCGCTTCTGCAAACTCCAAGAGGCTCTAACACAGAAAAGGGTTTTCAGCTAAAATTAGAGCTCTTTTGATAATGTCATTTATCTGACTGTTTCTATAAGAACGCCCTGCGCTTTTTTTGCAGCTTAACCCATGTAGGCCATAAATATCAGCATTTTCGCCCAAACGCAGGTGTGCTCTCCACACACAGGCAGACCAAGTCTGAGAGCGATGGAAATATGGAATGTTTTGTTATCTAACAAATTTCCCAAGGACGAAGATGGAAGTGCGTTAATCCAAGCATTACTTTCAGGGGCCTGAAGAGCAAGTAGACGTGCCTTATCTTCACTTGTCTGGCACATGTTTGTAATATATTTGTGACGAGCTTGGCAAATTAAAAAGTCAAAATCTTTCTGTTTTTTTGGTAATTCTTGTGGTTGATTTTGAAGATTGCAAACAGATAACCATCTTACAAAACAATTGCTAAAATCATTATCTACTGTCGCAAGAATATAGGAAAGGGGAAAATTTTGGAAAGTAAACCTGACACGTCATTGATTGAACCTAAAAAGGCAGAAATAGACAGGGTGGATGTATCTCTTATTCCAAGACCTCCAAATTTTACTGGAAGAGTGCTTTGTAACCAAGAATTTAATTTAATATCACAATTTGTTATGTCTTGAACTAAACTTTGTAATACATTATCAAAATTACAAAGTAATTCTGGAGATTTCCAACAAGGTGAACATCTTAACAAATAAGACATTCGAGGTATGGCAAAGGAATATTTTAGTAAATAATAGGAAATATGTGAGTCTATAAATTTAAATTTGGTACTAAGAGATTTTAAAAATTCTGTCTTCTTATTAATTGAGTATTCAATTTCATTTGACGAAAAAGCACTTCCTAATAAATTAATGTTAATTTTTCTACAAGTTAGACAATTGTTTATTACCACATTGTTTTAAACTGTCGTCTTCGTTGTACATTAAAAAAATGTTTAAATAATTTTCGTATAAATTTTTCGCGTTGTGGAGCCCTTCTTATATACATACCTATTAAGACCACGCCATTAAAGTTAAAAAAATGCTTTGTTTATAATAATTTTAACTTTGACAATAACACTCTGATATTTCATTTTTTATCAAAGTTACAAAATTATTATAAACAAGGAATTAAATTTTTTAAAACTTTTATGGCGTTATCTTGTGTGGTCAAGGGTTGCAGGAAACTCCACCCTGCTTTTCATTTAAGATTTCAGGGGTAGAAGTCGCACTGGCCAAGGGGTTGCGGATAGGGGTTGCTGCATATGCTTAAAAAGTTGAAATAAATGAAAAGAACTCAAAAAGTACTTTTGCTAAATTTCATTACTACCCTGTAAAAAGATTTTAAGAATTTCCTTTTATCCGATATTCCTTTAATTTTCTTTAAAATGATTTCTATTTGATGTTCAAAAAATTGATTTTTATTATTTTGCATAAATTGAACCCTGGAAAGTAAATAAGAGGGCCAAATGAGGAAAAACTGAAATTCAAATTATTATGTATAAGTCAAAAGAAAAATATAATTCAATTTTGGATACAAGAATCACCTCTAGGATTTTATTGTTTTTATTGAAAAAAGCTTTTAAATATTTATAAAATTTAACATATTGGAAATAAGCTATATTAACTAAATTGCTGACAAAGGAGCTTGATTAAAAGGTACTACTATTGCTTAGCCTAATAAAGGCTACAAAATAACTGAAAACACAACAGCCGTTCATTTGGAAATGGAACTTAGCAAACATTATGGAAATCATCTAAAAGATAGGTAAGATTGCCTTACTTTTCTCACTGCTATTTCCTATGAAATTTTCATTTTCTATTATTCATAATTGATAATTATTATTTATTCGGTTACCTATCTTACGTCTCTAAAAAAGCACCAAATTTTAAAATTTAAAATATTCCCTAAAGTAAAAAATGCCGGGTATTTCCCTCGTTTAAGGCAAAACCATACAACCTCAAAGTCATTTTTTTACGATATTATTAGTAACAAACAATAAACACAAAATTATAGTCATAATTTAATAAACTTTAATCATAAAACAAGACGGTTTTATAATCAAAAAACTTCTGCAACCACAAAATATAATCCAAAGCAAAACAATCGAAACTAATACGGCGCAAAAAGGCACAAAACAACGACGGTTGATGGAACAGCGCGGATATAGTATCATAAGGGATCAAAAACGTATTCCGGCTCTCATAAAAGTATAATGTGTTGCCTTACAAGTGTTTAGGTAGGTAAACATTAAATTATTTCGTGGAATTTTGTTATTGCGCAGAATCAGCGGGGCCAACTCTACAGTTATTTTCATACTGGGCTGGACATTTTTTTATCGAATGGGCCATAGCATTGGCCTCCATACACCTTTAAACTTCCCCTTTATTAATACGTATACTCTTAAAATACCTCTAAATAAATGACAAAAACTTTAAAGTTCTATCTCTTTATTGGTTTTAAAAAAAAATCCAAAAAATGTAAAAAACAGACCTCAAATCACCTAAACATAAATTTAGATTCTGCAGATAAAAAATATTGATGGTAAATACGCAATAAATAATTAAACAAGTACATTTTTTTCCCCCTTTTTCTTTTTGTCTTCTTCTTTGTCTTACAACTCATAATTCTTCGATAAGGCTGATAACTTATGAGGCATTAAATTACCTTTGCTGTTTTGATCTTCTAAAATTTATAGCACCAATTAAATGGCACATAAAAACCTGTCATTCTTTTACAAAAAGGCTCACACTCCTTCGGAATTTTCGTTTTGTTGTATCAGAAGTTAACACAGAAATATATCTGCGTCAATATAGCTTTCTTTTCTGGCGATTGGAAAGTTGTCTGTTCGTTCGTAAAGTGCGGATACGGTAAACTATTTATGTAATATTGTTATTTTTGGAATGCAATGCAAAATGAAATTTTATCTATATATATATATATATATATATATATATATATATATATATATATATATATATATATATATATATATATATATATATATATATATATATATATATATATATATATATATATATATATATATATATATATATATATATATATATATATATATATATATAATTTAATGTGGATATATTTTATATAGGTAGGTTATATATTTATTTGTCTGTCCACGTGATTCTGAAGTTATGGCTTGAGCTAAAATCATGAAATTTGGCACAGTAGTAGTCTTTAGCAGTGGCTTGAACGTAACGAAGCCAGTTTTCTGAATTTCGCCCCCGGGACAGAAATAGGAGCAAAAAAGTGTTTTTTTACCGTTAGCCGCACGGACGACGTCTTACGGAGACAGAGGCTACTTAATATTGTCTCTCGCCTGGCGGAGACATGCTTTTCATCTAGTAATATGATAATTTGGTAAAAAATATTCGTCAAACTTCCTTGAATTCAAATACCGCTTCCCGTGGGATTAGCGAAGTTAAGTTACTGAAAGAGTGAGAGTCAGTAAACACTGATTTGTCTGTATTATGAGGATTTTTAATAATACATAGTTTTTTCAATGATACAAACCGATCAGTTAAAAAGAGTGAAACAGGACTTCGTCTAATTTTAGATCTCAGTACTTTATGAGGCCGAAATTTTTGGATAAGAACTTGGCCTCTATTTAACATAAGTGTTTTGGTGAGATATCTTCTCTTTTTTTCAGAATAATGAGTGGAAAAAAATTGAGGGATCTCATGTCCTTCTTCTCAATACGCCTTGATCTTTAGGTAGAAACTATAGTCTAGTCAACAAATGTGTTTTCTGCGAAAAATAGTTAGAAGGCTTCGAAAAATTTGAGCTCATTTGAGGCGCAATGCAGGCGTTTTGAGGATTTTTTCTGCTAATAAAAATTTGGCATCGGTATTAAAAAAAAACGAAAAATAAACACAATAAACCCTCCACTCTAGTAATCAATTTCTTTAGCCGCCATGTAATTCTGATTTGGAATCAAGCGCAGGTTAATGAAGATATCTCTTTTACAAGACCTCAAACTTATCTTGGATTGGGGCGCCAAAAATCTTGTCTATTTTCGCTGTCGCGAAAGAAGTCTTCCCATGCTCATCGGTTACATATGAGCGGCCATGTTCTCCAGAACCAAGAGTGGTTTAATCTTGTCGGCGTTACTTTTGAGAATAACCTCAACTGGCCCAAACACATTACATTCATAGCCTCGGCAGCTTCAAAAAAGCTTGGATTCTTTTTTCGAGTCAGTCTCCCAATCTGTATACTCTGTATGTATCCCAAATCAGAGCCTCTTTAGAAGTATTGTTCTCATGTCTGGGGAATGGCGTCTCCTACAACACTCTGGACTCCATTTAAAGAAGAGCCGTTCGTCTTATTATTGATCCCACGCTCACAGAAAGGCCTTCCCTTCTTGCCCACCGTCGAGCTGTAGGGAATGTGTCGCTCTTCTATAGGTATTTTTACGACTTCTGCTCAGACTAGTTGGCCAGTATAATTTTTTCTCTGGTAGCTCCTTTTACAGTTCAATTAGAGAGGCCCCGAATTTCCCGCTTTCTTAGTTCCTTCATTCTAAGAGTGTCAACCTGCTGCCCGCAGAAGTTTTCCTTTTCCTCCCAATCTCCAAATATTTAAGTCCCGTGTAAACATAGGCGTGCGCAGGGTAAAGCTGGTGTGGGTGCCGACATAATAATAATAATAATAATAATAATGCGCAGACACCATCAAACAGACCAGGAGAAGCTGCAAGCCTGGTTGGAGAAGCCTCTTCGGGGACGTCACCTCAATAAGGTCAGCCAGGAAAATGTCGACAAGTTCGCGTCGAACTACTGGCTGACGTCGAGAAAGATGTTCTCAGAGACTGAAGGCTTATCATTGGCTATACAAGACCAGGTTATTCCGACGAAAAACTATCTGAAGCATATCGTTAGAGACCCGTCTATAGAGAACGATCGATGCAGATATGGATGTCAAACATCGGAGACAATCCAGCATATAACGGGGGGTTGCCAAGCATTTGCAGCATCAGAGTATAAGGAAAGGCACGATTCAGCAGCCAAGATACTCCATCAACAATTGGCAGAGAAGCTAAAGCTTTTACAGAATGAAAAATTGCCTTACTATAAGTATACTCCGTAACTTATTCTCAAAAACAATGAAATTGTACTGGGACAGAACTGTACTTACAGACCAAACTGTTGCTTACAATAGACCAGATATTGTATTGGTGGGAGGTAAGTTGGGAGGAAAACAACACTGATCTATGTCGCTATCCCGAACAACAACAACCTACGGGAGAAATACAATGAAAAGATTGCCAAATACAGAAACCTAGAAACATAAATAAAAAGACAGTGGGGAATGAATAACGTCCAAACGATCCCCATAATTTTATCAACAACTGGCATTATACCAAAACTCTTTTACAAATCATCAAGGGACTAGGCCTCGATGTACATCTGTATAAGGCTATGCAAAAGGCAGTGCTACTTGAAACCGCTCGGACTGTCTGGAAATTTGTGGGGAATACAGCAAAACCTAAGAGAACCTAGAGCCCGAAAACATGGAAAGGGTTCCCACAAAGCTCAATCCTTTGATATCTAAAGATATCTGGGATAGTGAATGTTCCCCTTAGAGAGTGCAAAGCCGTGTGGCTTGAAAACATAATAATAATAATAATAATAATAATAAATGAAGTAAATAAAACTATGAAGACAAATATATCGATATTAATACATTGTTATTATTAAAATTAATTAATAATAAATTAATAGAAATAAATTTTTAGGAATGTTTGGTAAATATTTATGAAGTAATAACAAACCGATTACATTATATATTATTTATTATAAAATAATTCTTCTTTCATAAGGTACAATTTTTTTAAATTCGTTTATCACAGTTCTTAAATCAATATTTGCGGCTAATTCCTGTTCCACAAATACAACCAGGAGATTTTCTAAACGTTCTTCGCGTATTGTGGATCTTAATTTTGATTTTACCATACTTATTTTCGAGAAGGTGCGTTCGCTTGTAATTTTTAAATCGAACCTTATCAAATAATAATTTTCATATTTTAAATACAGTAATCTTTTTCAGACTAGTGGGGGTGCCACGGCACACACGGCACCCACTGTGCGCACGCCTATGCGTGTAAACAAACTCTCTCTCACCACACTTAAGACACCCAGGGTGCGTTAGTACTTAGGCATTAGCCTTCGTGAACTGTCCCAAGATAAAAAAACTGCTTGTCATTACTTACTCCTTAAAAATGTGAATTTACATACCAAATGTTATACCTTTTAATAGTTGCGACCGACATTATAACGTATTTTTGACAGTTGTACTAAAACTTTAGGCTCATGGATATTCCCTTTTAGAAGACATTCAGATGGCCATAAAATTTTAACTTAAATGCCTTTGAAAATTTAATTTTCTTAAGTTTATTACAGTTGTGATTCGTCATCTGTGACTGTGAGTGTAACTAAAAAACCCTACCAACGGAAACGTTGGCTTTAATATTAGCAAAGATTATTGTTAATCAATTTTTCCAATTTTGAAGAAAAAGTTCAAAAGGAAAATTTGGAAAGATCTCCGTCATAACCTTATTAGTAATCTGATTTGCTACAAAAGGCGAAAAAGTATTTACATAATTATCAGAAGTAAAATTTGAATAACCGTAACTGATATTATGACTCAGAGTAAAGCCGAAAAGTAAAAAGTGCTTTGAATGCAAATTATGACCCCCCAATTATGCCTTAATTAGTTTTTTAAACTTTTTGTTTTAAACGAAATGGTTTTTAATTTAAATTTCTGAAACTGTTTGTTGTTTTATTTTAAAAACATATTATCTTTAATTTGCTTCATTAGGTAGAGTTCTGGTTTAATTATTCAGTATGCCAATCTTGAATTGGATTTTTTTTTAGTTATGATTAAATATTATTTTTAGGTAGTAAAATTGTTATAATAATGTTGGAATAAAATGAAAAAAGCACACAAATTTTATTTTAAAAACATTTTTTTTCTTAAATATCAGAGGTGGGTAGGAATCTACTCCTTTTTTAAGAATCCGCTTCAGCTCTGGTAAATATTAAAAAAAATATATTTTTAAACCATTAATCAGCTGACCAAAGTCTTACCTGGGTGGTGCATGCCAAACAGGTTCCTATAGCAACATTGTTGACAGGCAATACAAACAGTGTTTTATAACTTGTGAGACAGAGGCAGTACATAAAGGAAAATCCATTCTCGAAAAGTCAAATAACAAGACAGGCAATGGCATCACTAAAACTTAGACCAACTTTCGCAATTTGTTCACTCATTTCAGACAACTTCCTAATTTAGGGACATAATAACTAATGTTCTAAGTTTTGTCTTGATACACTTTAAGTTTCTTAGGTAAATTATAGTAATATTACAATATATAAAGTGTTGTTTGTGTAAAAGAATATTTCATCAAATAAACCTATGAAAAATATGGGTCTTGTTCCTATCCAAAATTCAATTATAATTTTTTTTTTGACTTGGCAAGTTTTTATACCAATTTGTCTGTATTATTAAATGTTTTTTATTAATATAGACAGCTGTTTTATATAAATAAAAACAGATTAGTAGAAAACTTGCCAAGCCAAAAAAGAGTGAACAAAATTTTCAACAGAATGCGAAGTCTTTTTCTACTTTGTCTGAGTAGTTCTTCCTTCGTTCTTTTGGATGGGCCCCTTATAAAGCTTTTTCCATGTCTAATTCTATTGAGGATTTTTCCAGTATTCCGCGTGTTTGTTTCGGATCCATTCCCTGGTTTGCCCTCGTGCTGTGGTTTTGCTCACTTCAAGGGCAGGTTCTGTTCCAAAGTATGGTATGGATGGTCCCTGTCTTGCTATCTCATCCGCTTTTTAGTTGCCTTCTATTCTCGAATGTCCTGGTACCCACAAGAGAGTTACTTTGTTGCGCTCTCCCAGGACTTTCAGTTCTTTTTGGCATTCCCATGTCAGCTTGGACGTTACCTTGGGGTTTACTAGTGCCCCCAGTGACTCTTGGCTGTCTGTTATTATGCAGATCCGCTTGTTTTTATAAGCCCTCCTGTTATTTTCTTTTGCACAGTTTATATCACTAGAAAAGTTAAAATGTTTGAAGTCAAATTTAGAAATTATTTAGAGTTCTTTGGGACACCTCATATCACTTTTCACTCCTGTGATACCCGGTACAAAACATTGACAAACTATATTATTACAAGCTTAGATATGACATACCATTTTCCATCACTTTTTTTAATCACTTCTCCAGCTAAATACTGCCTCAGTACAGTGTCGTATTTCACTTTTATTACACCTTGCTTTACCTTTGAACTCTATATGTCAATTTAAAATTGACTAGGTAAAAAGTAACTTTGTACAAATTATAATTTAAATTAAGAAATTTAAATTCTATTAATTCTTTATATATATATTATATATATATATATATATATATATATATATATATATATTATATATATATAATATATATATTTTATATATATATATTATATATATATATATATATATATATATATATATATATATATTTATTATCTTATATATTCTAATAATATTTTATATTCTTATATTATATTATTTAATATATTATATTTATATTATTATATTATTATATTATATATATATTATATATTATATATAATTATATATTCTTAATAAAATTCTTAATTCCCTCGAAAAATGGACTGATAAATACGGATTTCGCTTCTCTGCTCAAAAATCATCCACTATTCATTTCTGTAGAAAAAGGAACTGTCCAAAAATAAGCAATCTAAGCCTATTAAATATACCTATTCCGAACCAAAACCATACAAAATTCCTAGGTCTAATTTTCGATAGCAATCTTAACTGGATAGAACACATAAATTACGTTAAAAATAAATGTATTAAAGACATAGGTATATTAAAAGTATTATCCAATTCATTCTGGGGGTCCAATTGTCAAACCCTTCTTCACATTTACAAATCCATAATAAGAACGAAACTAGATTAGGATGATAGCTTACGCATCATCTCGAAGATCTTACATAAAAAAATTAAATATATACAAAACTGCAGTTAAGACTTAAATAGATTTAGAACCAGCCTTATAAATAGCTTAGAAAGTTAGCTGAAGTACCTTTGGAATACAGACGCTGCTTTCCCTACTAAAATATTCAGCTTTTTCGGACCAAAAAGCCTTTCCCCAACCCATAATCAATTTTTCTACCCCAAAATTCCCATTGAGACATAATAAAAAAAGGAAAACATTCGGATGTAAATGGGGTATCTGAAATTTCAAGAGAAAATAATTTTATTTTACCTCCCTTCCCCTGACATCAACCCATAGTTTCCCCCATGGATCAAACCAAAATCAAATCAGCCTTTTCTCTAACTACAAAAAAAAGCAAGAAACCAATCCAGAGTTATTGAAGCCCTTTTTTCATAGACTAATATATAAAAATAAATAATCACAAATAATTTAACAGGGGGGTCTAAATCATCAACTGGCAGGGGATCCCCACCACACACAGAGAAAGGCAAAATTCAAACTTAATACTATAAATAGCATACATACTGCTGAGTTATTTGCAATCGCTAGACCCAGAATAAAAAAGAATTTTCCCAAAACGCTGATTCTAGCTACTGACTAATTAGCTCCATACACCCCAAAATAAATCTTTCCCCCCAATATTTTAAATTTTCAAATACATAACTTAAAACAGAAATTGAATGTAAGGGCCATTCAATAATATTTTTTGGACACCAGTCATATCGGATACTGGTAACGAAAAGGTAGATAAATTAGCTAAACAGCGAAAATTAAATAATATTGATACATATTTTTCCAAGTCGAGACATAATTTCAAAAACAAATACCGTTAAAATATGAAAAGATAGAATGGAAAATGATGAAGGAAAAAAACTTTACGAAGTCAAACCAAAATTTTTACAAAATGCACTTAAATAACACTGATAAAAACCATGGTTATTATAAAGATCAAATTGGTCACTCTAGAGTAACCCATGAACATCTTCAAAAAAAAGAAGAACCCCGTACTGTAATTTTGTCAAACTCCCATTATAAAAACAAAAATTTCAGAATCCCAAAAAATGCAGAAATTAGAAAAAACATAATTTTTTCATTAATTTTAAAGAAGCATTAGTGAAGATAGAACATAACAAACGTTATACATTTTTTAAAGAAATCGGACTCTACAATAAAATATAATTTCAACATAGTTAAACGGCGCTAAATGGCCTCGCTGCCGATGCGCCTTAAAATCAAAAATCTCTCTCTCTCTGGTTACAGAAATAGATGTGATAGCCAAAATTTTTTCGCTAGTACGTAGAAAGTAATATTACATTACTATAGAAAACTGTTAATTTTCTATCAAATCTTTGGTATTATCAATCTACTTTATAATACTATCAATGAATGGTACTTATTTACGTTGCACGTAAATAAGAAAATAACAATTTTTTTTAAAATATATATATATATATATATATATATATATATATATATATATATATATATATATATATATATATATATATATATATATATATATAATATATATATATATATATATATATATATATATATATATATATATATATATATATATATATATAAAATTTTTTTTCAATTATATTATGCTAAAAGCAAAAACTTTAATAAAAAATATTAAAACACCCTCTTTTAAAAATATTGTTAAATTAAGAACATTAAAAACAAGTAAAAACAAAAAACGAAAAATAATATTGCTAGCAAAAATCCAATAAAGACATCTTTCTCGGAACTTTTTTGCTAAATCAGAAAAGCTGTTGAAGAAAACACTTAAGAAATATTTCTTTGGCTTTTGCGGCGAATTATTTGAAGTAAAAGAAATCATTCTGGTCTTATAGCACAATTTCGTAATTTTTATTGGTGTTTACGAGACTTTGAACGTTGCCGAGATTCTCCACTACCCGACTAATTAAGTTAGGATGTCTTTGAATTACTAACTAGTACAAAAAGCTATTGATTTGGAAACCCTTTATGTACAGGGTGGCGTCTTTTCGATGGATGTTCATGGAATTGGGAAAAATACAGTCTGCAAATCTGATGGCAGTGAGTTCAATTTTCGAAATAACTGCAAAAGTAAAAATAGATCGCGGCTAACTTGATTTGTTTCCGAGATACAGGGTGTTTTCCAAATTTTGACGATTTCAGTATACCTCTGTATCTTGGTTGTTAGTAAATATAAAAAAAAATGGCAAATAGCAAATTGATGTAGAATTTTACGTAGAATCCAATGGCGTACCTAAATATTTTTTATTGGTAACGGTTTCAAAAATATAACTTAAGGTTCTCTTTATTTAAATGGGAAAACCCTGTATATTGTTTGACTCTTTGTTTCCTTATAAAATAACCTTTTTATTGATTCTGCTTACTTTATATTTACTGTCAAAAAAACTGGATTATTTGTGAAGAAATTCAGAGAAAACCTCATAATTTTTTTTTTTGAAACCCTTTTAAAAATTAAAAAAATCTACATTGCCCTAATTTGTTTTTAAAATAATCTTCAATATTTTTAAATTATTAGATAATTGTTTTTTTTTTAATTTATTTTTAATTTTAATGAGCTAAGTACTCATCTTGTTTAGTAGAATGCAATTTTTGGAAAAAAACAAATGATTGCTGAAAATTTTTTATAATATTTGGGGAAAAAAATAAAATTTGCATACTGAAATTTTTTGTTTTTAAATTTTGATATAAAAAATTTATTTAAAAAAAATTTTTTAAAAAATAATTTTTGGTTTTTTTGAAGGGGGGGAAAAAAAAAGGGCTAATGCTTTTTAGGTGGGGTTTCGGTAGTAGAAATCCGTGCCGGGTTTTTAAAAAATTTTTTAAAAAATAAATTAATTATATATATATATATATATATATATATATATATATATATATATATATATATATATATATTTTTTATAATAAAAATTTTTTATTTTTTTTAAAATTTATAAAATATTTAAAAGGGGCCGGGTTTTCGGGGTTTAACCCTTTTCTTCCCAGTTGTTCCGTCAACTTTTCTCCCCCCGAAACATGCAAATTTTTATTTCACACCTTTTAGACAACGGGTTTTTTAAAAGTTTATTTTTAAAAAACTACTCCCTTTTAAAAATGATAAATATACTCCTTTTTTGACAAAAAAAAATATATATATATATATATATATATATATATATATATATATATATATATATATATATATATATATATATATATATATATATATATATATATATATAAAATTTTTTAAAAAAATTTTATAAAAAATTTAATTTAAATTTAAAAAAATTTTAAAAATATTTTTAAATTTTTTAAAAAAAGGAGAAAAAAAATTTTATTAAAATTAAAAAAAAAAAAAAATCAAATTTTAAAATTTAAATATTAATACAAATTAAAAAAGGGGTTTGGGGTAAAAAAAATTTTTTTATATTGTACAAAATGGATATATGTTTTGGAATTACAAAATTCTTAACTGATCGTTAATTAAACGGGGAAAAAAATTTTTTAAAAAAAGTTTAAGCATTCTATTTATTTTTAAAAATTTAAAAACCCCTTTTAAATTAGTAAAATAACAAAAAAACTTTTTGGGGGGGATCATTTTTAAAAAAAACAAAAAGAAAGTTTTTATAAGAATTTAAAAATAAAATATTTGGGCAAGATAAGAAGATAACACCCCCCGGAGCGCTTCGGTTTGAAGTCCCACAGACTTTTAAATGTTGTTTTTTTTTTCCCCATTTTTGGGTATTTTATTAAAAAAAAAGATAAAGAATAATAGACTAAAAATTTTCAGTTTGGCCCTGATATATATCATAAAAACCCTCTTGTAAGATTGGTTTTTTAAAAAAAAAACATAAAAATGAAAAAAAGTTAAAGCCTTGGATGCCCGGGGGGGGATCAATTGGGGGAAATGACTTTTCCCTTTTTCCCTTTTTGGGCGTTCTTTGTAGTTATTTTATAACCTCGTTGAGTCTGAAGCTCCAACCGATCACACTGCGCATTATCACTGATCTGCACAAACTGAATTTAACAGATATTTATGGATTGCGCAGTGCACATGCCACAGACTGTTACGGTCTGAGAGTGACGACCAGTCTTAAGACTAATTGTAAGAGCCTAACCTAACCCTTAGCCTATTCCTTTTTAAAAAACCCCCGCGTCAAAAAAAAATTTTTTAAAAAAAAACGGGGAAAAATAATGGGAAAAAAATTTTTTAAATTTTGGGCCCCCCTTTTTATAATTTTTTTTTTTTATTAAAATTTTAAAAAAATCCCTTTTTTTTTTTTTTAAAAATTTTTTTTTTTGGGCATTTTAAATTTTTTGGTTTAAAATTAAAAAATAATTTTTTTCCCCTTTTTTCAAAGTTGGGCATAAAATTTTTAAAAAAAACCTTTGTTTTGGGGGTGTTTTGAAAAAATAATTTTAAAAAAATTTTTTCCCAAAAAGGGGTTTTTTTTTTTACGCTAAAAAAAAAAGAAACCGATTTTCATTTAAAAATTTTTAAAATTTTTAAATTTTTTTGACCCCCTTCTGCATTTTAAAAAAGTTTTAGAGAAAAAATTTTTTTGTTTTGGGGTTTTTTTTTAAAAAGGGCCCCAAGAAAAAATAAATTTTTCCCCAATTTAAAACCAAAATTTTTTAAAAAAAAATTATTTTTAGGTTAAATGGAAAAAAAGCCCAAAAAGGGTTTAAAAAAAATTGGGGTTTAAAGGGAAAAAAATTTTTTTTTTAATTAAAATTTTTCGAAAAAAAACATTTTAAATTTTTAAAATTATTTTTTCAAAATTTTAAATTTTAAAAAAGTTTTAAATATGTATTTTTTAAAATTTTAATTTTAAAATTTTTAAAAGGGGGCCAATTTTTAAAAAATTTCGGAAAATTTAGATTTGATTTTTATTTGTTTAATTTTTTTAAAATTAGGGGTTTTAAAAAAAAAAAAAGGCCCCTGAAAGAAAATTTAAAAAACCCCAAAAAATAAATTTTAAAAAATTTTAAATTTTTAAAAAATCAATTTTTTTCCCAATTTAAAATTGGGCCCCCCGGAACCCAAAAAGAAAAAAGCAAGAAAAAAGTTCGAGTTTCTGCACGGTTTTCAAGCAAACTGGAGGTTTTTTGTAATTTAAAAATTTTTTAAACCCCTTTTAAAAAAAATAAAAAATTTTAAAATTTTTAAAAAAAGGGGGTTCCCCTTTTTAAAAATTTTTTCCTTTTTTAAGAAAAAACTTTCATGAAAGTATGTCTTAAAAGGGTTTTTAATTTTGATAGGTTAAAAATTTAAAAAAAAGTTTTTTAATAATAACTGAGATAATATTGTAAACATCTTTATAAAATTTGGTTCATGTCTTCTATGCATCAAGGTGAATTTTCTGATGAAAAAAATATTTTATTTTCTCTATCAGTGGCGTCCATACGGGTTTTACATTAAATATTTTTGGAGAAAAAAATACTACACCACTGTTTTTTTTAAATAAAAATTAGTTTTAAAATCCCTATTTATTTTTAAACAATTTTGATCTTTAGGTTTTTCTTTTTTTATCTCATGGTTTTTGCTCAAAAAAAATAAAAATCGTTTTACTTTAGAATTAATTCCTTTAGTAACATTTTTATTTATATCTTCTTTATTACATATTCTATCAAAAACACTTACATAATATTTTATATAGACAATTAAAAAATCTATATTTTTTACTTTACAATTTTTTTGTATCTTTTATTGTTTCTAAGATGTTGACGTTTTAAATTTAAAAAATAATTGTTAATATCTTAAAAAGTATAAGAGATATAGAAAATTTATGAAATAAAAAATACATGTTTTTAAATTGTCTATAAAAAAAGTTATATAATAATTTGTGATGGGATAAATAATAAAGAAGATTAAAAAAGATGTGATTTTTACCAAAAATTATAGTCCAAAATGGGAAAAAATATTTATGGTATTTTTGTTTTTCTTTTCTTTTTAACATAAATCATTTATTTTATTTATTTAAAGCTTAAACCACTTAAAATTTGCAGAAAAAAATTAAAAATAAAAATTAAATTTTTACCAGGGGTATACCTTGAAAAAATAAGAATAATTTGGTTTTGTAATTATAACTCGAAAAGTATTGCATTTTAACACAAAGGTTAAATATCTTAAATTAAAGGTCTTTTAAAAGTACATAAGTCAAGTTAAATAAAATTTCTTGTAGCTTTAAAAGTTTTTGAGATAAAACCCTTTTTAAAAAAAAAAAAATTTTAAATATAAAAAAAATTTAAAAGAGATAAAAAAAAATTTTATAAAACAAGAGATACAGCCTTCTAAATTGTCTATATAAAAAACTATATAAAGATTTTTGATAGAATGAATAATAAAGGAGATATAAACAAAAATGTGATTGAATTAAGGAATTGATCCTAAAGTAAACGATTTTTTTTTATTATTTTTGCAAAAGCTATGCGTCAGCCAAAAAAAAACAAGGAGATCAAATTTGCTCAAAAATTATTAAGTATTTTAAAAGTAATTTTTATTTTAAGACAAACAGTGGCCAAAAATTTTCAATGCATTATCTGTACGGACGCCACTGGTACAGAAATTATTTCTTTTTACATCAGAAAATGCACATTGATGCACAGAAGACATGTATCTTATTTAATAAAGATATCTACAATATTATTTTAGTTATTATATAAAAAACAGATTTTTTTTAAAAACTTTATCACCCTGTATCTCAAAAGAAAAATTTTTTGGACAAAGTTCATAGAAAAAATTTTTTTTTAAAATGTTTCCCAAAAAAACCCCCCCTTTAAAAAAAAGCATTTTTTTTAAGGGCCCCGAAAAAAAAAAAGTATTGTCCGATGTTTTTTTTTTAAAAAGGCCCCCCGATCTACTAAGGCACGAGCCCCCCACTGATTTTAAGCCGAACACAAAAAATTTGTTGGGGGTTTTTTGGATAATTTAGACGGGGGAAAAAATTTTGGGGTTTTTTTTAAAATAGATCACGAATGAATTGAATATTTAGGGGCAAAGATAAATTTTAAAACCCCATGGCAAAAACCAAAACAAAATGATTAATCTTTTTTTGATCGGGACCCAATAACCATTTTAGTGGCCATTCATGCATTGATAAGATTTTTATTTTATAAGGGGTAGTCGATAATAATGAACCCTAAAATCGATGGGGTTGAAAAAAATAAAATGAACAATTTAGCTAAAGGGGGCCATAATTGTTTTTTAAAAAAAATGAATTTTTAAAAAAGTTTTTTAAAATTTTTAAAAAAATTTTATTTTTTTAAAAAAAGGGAAAAAAAGCCCTTTTTTTTTTTGGAAAAAAATTTTTAAAAATTAAAAAAAAAAAAAGGTTTTTTTTTATTTTTTTTTTTTTGGAAAAAAAATTTTGGGAAAAAAAAAATTTTTTTTTTTCCTTTAAAAAAAATTTTTAAAATTTTTTTTTTTGTAATTTTTTCTGAAAACCCCAAAATTTTCAAATTTTGGGGGTTTTTTTATTAGGAAAAAAAAAAAATTTTTAAAAACCTTTTTTTAAACCCAAAAAAAAACCCAAAATTTTTTTTTTTTTTTTTTTGGGCCCCCCAAAATTTTTTTCCCTTTTTTTTTTTTTTCATTTTTCTAAAAAACCCCAAAAAAAAGGGGGGGAAAAAAATTTTTTGTTTTTAATAATTTTAAAAAAAATTTTAAATTAAAAAAAAAAAATTAAAAAAAACTTTTTGGAAATTTTTTTTTTCAAATTTGGGGAAAAATTTTTTGAAAAAAAAAGGGGTTTAAAGGGTTTGGGGATTTTTAAAAATTTAAAATTTTTGGGTATTGGGAAAAAAAAAAAGAAAAAAAGGTTTTCAGATTTGTGATCAGCCCCCAAAAAACCCCCCCAACCAAATTTGGTCAAAATCGGAGTTGGGGCCACTTTCTGGGGCAATTTCCCCAATTTTTTTTTAATTTTGGGGTTTTTTTTTAGAGGCCCGAAAAAAAAAAAATTTTTTTTTTAAAAATTTTAAAAAAAAATTTTCACCAATCCCTTTTTAAACTCCCAAATAAAAATTAAAAAACCCAAAATTTTTGATAAAATTTTTTAAAGTTTGATAACTTTTTTTTTTAGTCCGATTTCAATGTTTTTTGTTTTTAAAATATGGGTTGTAGTAGAGGGGTCGACGCAACAACCCCCGGGGGGATAGACCCATGCTTAAGGGGGAGTATCAGTAAAACCCCTTTTTTTTAAAAAACCCTTTACCGGGGGAAAGGGGGAAAGTCCGCAAGGGGGAGTTCTGCCCCCCCGTATGGAAATTTTTTTTTAAGAGACCTTTAAAACGGGGTTAAACTGGAAGGCAAAAAATTTTGGGAAAAAAAAAAATTTCTTTTTTTAAACCCCGGAAAATTTAAAAACCTGTTGGGAAAAAAAAGCAACGGGCCCCAAACGAAATTTCCAAAAGGAAAAAAAAGAAGGGGAAATTTAAACAAAAACCCCCCTCCAAATCAGCCATAGTTGCCTTAAAAAGGGGAAAAATTTTAGAGGGTTGGGGGGCCCCCTAAACCCTTTCAAAGGTGAAACAAAAAAATTTGGGGGGGGAGAGGAAAAAATTTTTTGGGGGTTTTTATCCAAAAATTTTTAAATTACCTGGAACCAACTTCTTCAGAAAACAAGAAAGAAAGGGAGATGACTTTATTTTAAATTTGGGGGCCAGGGAAAAAACATGGGGTTTAAACCAAAATGGTTTAAATTGGGGTTATACACCATGGTGGTTATGATAAAAAAAACCTTTTTAAAAACTCCCCTGTAACAAAACCCGGCCGGGGGTAAAGAGACTTGCTTCTTTAGCTATTACAGGAGCAATTAAAAAAAACCCCCAAATAGCAGCCATGAAGTGTCTCTTTTTCACCACTTGACCCCAAGGAAAAGGGAAAGGGAAAATTTAATTTTAAAACCAAAAGGGCCCCTTTTCCCGGGGGGCCCAAAAAAAAAAAAGGGAAAAAACCCCGGGGGGGGTTTTTTTTAAAAAAAACCCAAAAAAAAAAAAAATTTCCCCAAAATTTAAAACCCCCCTTTTTTTTAAAAAGGGGGGAAAAAGGGGGAAAAAAAAGCTTTAAAAATTTAAAAAAAATTTAAAAAACAAAAATTTTTTTTTCCCCAAAAAAAAAAAAAAAGGGGGGAAAAAAAAAAAAAAAAAAACCAAAAAAAACCGGGGGGGTAAAAAAAGGGGGAAACCCAAATAATTCCCAAAAAAAAAAATTTAAAAAAAAAAGGGGGGGCCCCCGGGGCCCCCCCCCAAAAAAAAAACCCCAAAAACCCCCCCACCCCGGGGGGGAACCCAAAAAAATTTTTTCCCGGGGAAAATCCAAAAAAAAAGGAAAAAACCCCCAAAAAAAAAAAAGGGAAAACCCCAAAAAAACCCAAAAGGCCCCCAAAAACCCAAAAAAAAAAAAAGGGGGGGCCCCCAAAAACCCCGGGGGAACCCAAAAAAAAAAAAACCCAAATTTGGGAAAAAGGGGGGGAAAAAAAAAATTTTCCCCCGGGGAAAATTTTTTTCCAAAAGGCAACCCCCCCGGTTTAAAAAAAAGGGTTTTTAAAAAAACCCCAAAAAATTTTTTTTTTTAAAAAAAAACCCAAAAAATAAAAAAAAAAATTTAAAAAAAAAAAATTTTTTTTTTTTTTATTTAAAAAAAAAAAAGGTTTTTAAAAAAAAATTTTTTTTTTTTTTAAAAATTTTTTTTTTAAAAAATTAAATTTTAAAAAAAAAAAAAATTTTTTTTTTTTTTTTAAAAAAAATTTTTTTAAAATTTCCAAAAATTTTTTTCCCCCGGAAAAAAAAACCCCCCGGAAAAAAAAAAAAAAAATTTTTTTTTTTTTAAAAAAAAAAAAAATTTTTTTTAAAAAAAATTTTTTTTTAAAATTTTTTAAAAAAAAAAAAAAATTAATTTTTTTTTTTTTGGGAAAAAATTTTTTAAATAAAAAAAAAAAAACCCCAAAAAAAAAATTAAAAAAGGGTCCCAAAAAAAAAAAATTAAATTTTTTTAAAATTTAAAAATTTTTTCCCTTTTTTTTAAAATTTTTTTAAGGGGGGTTTTTTTTAAAAAAAAAAAGGGGGTTTTTTTTAAAAAAAAAAATTTTTTTTAAAGTTTTTAAATTTTCCGGGGGAAAATTTTTTTTTGGGGAAAAAAAAAATTTTTGGGTTTTTTTTTTTTTTTTTTTAAAAAAAAAAAACCCCAAAAAATTTTTAAAAAATTTTTGGCCTTTTAAAAAAATTTTTTTTTTTTTTTTTTTTTTAAAAAAAAAACCCCTTTAATTTTTTTAAAAAAAAAAATTTTTTTTTTTAAAAATTTTTTTAAAATTTTAAAAAAAAATTTTTTTTAAAAAAAATTTTTTTTTTTAAAAAATTTTTTATAAATTTTTTTTTATTTTTAAAAAATATTAAAATTTTTATTTTAAAAGGGGGGGGGGGGAAAAAAAAAAAAAAAAAATTTTTTTTAAAAAAAAAAAAAAATTTTTTTTTTTTTTTAAAAAAAAAAAATTTTTTTAACAAAAAAAAAAATTTTTTGTTTTTTTTTTAAAAAAAAAAAAAAATTAAAAAAATTAAAATTTTTTGTTTTCAAAAAAATTTAAAAAGGGGGTTTTTTTGTTTAAAATTTTTTCCAAAAAACAAAAATTTAAATTTTTTTTTTCCCCCTTTTTTTGGGGCCCCAAAATTTTTTGGATTTAAAATTTTTTTTCATTTTTTTAAAAAATTTTTAAAAGCTTTTTTCCATCGATGTATAAAGTCATAGCACGGTCATTTTAACGTTGCGCTTTGTGTGAAATAGTTATTAGGCATATCTTTACGTGTAGAAAATTGCAGACATTAAAATTGTTCTCATAATGTTATCGTTAGAGTTAAGTGTTGCCTGCAGGATTTTATTATTTTACGTACTGAAATATTATACCATGCAGATTAATTTTGATTTTCACACAAATTGGCATTTATGTAAAGCACCTGCCACTTTTTCTAACGGCAATTGTAATTTACGCATTAATAATTATTGTGCAGTTAATTACTGCAATGTTTTCTGTCCATATGTTTAACAAAAAATAATTTACACTTATAATTTCATGACAAATTGGTGCTTAAAAATAATTTAAAATATTATGTTTTTAATTCAATAATATATATATATATATATATATATATATATATATATATATATATATATATATATATATATATATATATATATATATATATATATATATATATATATATATATATATATATAAATATTTTACTATTAAATACAACTATAAATTTATTGGGTGCAGAAATGAAAAATATTTAATTGTTCAGCTGAATATTTATTCCATATAGGGTACAAAAAACAATATCATTTGAAGTTAAAGAAAAGTTTAAAATATATACTTCAATTTTTAAGGTTTTATTATTTGGTTAAAATATGGTAAATAAATTCTTTTTATCTGTAATTATATCAACCTTTTTTGAATTCGTTTAAATTCAAAATTACCGCGGGGATTGGCAGCTTTAAATGGGTTTCTTCAAAATTTTTATTTTAAATATGTATTTTTTAAATTATTTAAAATTTTAATATTTTTTGTTTGGATTTTTTGCCTGGTTTAAAATTTTTAAATTTTGCAATTTTCCCCGTTTATTTTATTTTAAAATAAATGTTTAACTCAAAATTGTTAGTTTTTTAATTTCTTACATATAAAATAAATTAAAAATGTATTTTTTTTAGAACCCGTGGGGGAAAATTTTCCGAAAGCTTTTTTAAAAATTAAAAATTTCTTTCCCCCTTTCCTGGCATCTAATAAATTTTATATATATATATATATATATATATATATATATATAATATATATATATAATATATATATAATATATAAAATAAATATAATAAATATAATATATATTAAATAAAATAATTATTATAAAAATAATAATATATATTTTATAAAATATATATAATATATAGGTATATATAATATTTTATAATTTTTATAATATAAATTATTATTAAAAATATTTTTTATATAAAAAATTTACCAGAAAAAAAAACCGGGGTGGAAATCGAGTACTTTTTAAAAAAAGGATCCGGGTCCATTGCCCAATTTTATATATGGTGTCTCATTTAAAATAAAAACTTTCCCTTACTTTTAGGTATAAGCGGCAACGTCGTTCGTTTAAAATATTTTAGATTGAAAGAGCCGGGTCAATAAACCATGTTGCCAATTTTTAAAAATTCCCACCGAAAAACAAGGGAAAAATACCGAAAATTTTAAAAATTTCAACCATAAAAACCTTAAAGTTGTTTTAAAAAAATTTA
>JAHBCN010014149.1:0-23281 GCA_019359885.1 Listronotus oregonensis
TGTTTAGACGTACCTTTTTTAACCTTAGAATATTGACCTGTTTATTAAAAAATAAGTTACTATAAATCAACCTTCATCAAAAATGTATACTTTTTTAAGACTATAAGGCCTTCTCGAGATAAACGAAAAATCCCAAAATTTTTTTTTTATGGAAAAAATTTTAATTGTTTTCAAACTTTGCATAGTGATAGTTCTTAAAACGGGCCTTTCAGGTCACAAAACCCGAAAACGCCTAACCCCCCCAAAAATCACCCTCAAAAGTCACTGGGGATTTGGGGACCTTTGAGGTTTTTGGGGGGTTGGAGGGTTTTCGGAATTTATCATCGTGTTAAATTTATATGCAAAATTTGAAAAAGGTCAAAAATTTTAAAAAAATTGGGGACCTTTAAAGTGTTTTTCGAAAACCCGTTTAAATTAAAAAATAAATAATACGAAATAGTAACTTATTTTTTAATAAAAGTCAATATTCAATTTTTAAGTTAAAAAAAAGTTACGACATCCTAAAACGTGGCTTTTAATTTTAGCCCAAACCTCTAGATCTTTTTTAAAGAATTTTTAAAAGAAAGGAAAGAAAAATTTAAAAAAGTTTAACACCTGTATCGTTTTTCTTTCAAAAAATTTACGAAAATTTACATAAGGAAATCTGTTTGTTGCTCTTTCCCTATTTTGGGACACCCTGTATAGGAGAAAATTATTTATTTTCTATAATCAGACGGGTCGCAAGAAAAAATTCTTTTGCATAGGATTTCGCAATGAGGTACCTTCATACCAATTTTGTTGTGTAACAACTTTTTTTAAGGGTACTTTATAAGTCTTTTAAAATTTTCCTCTTATAAAAAATGACTGTAGCTTTAGGGGATGATTTTCTATGGCCACAAGTGCAATTCCTTTTGCATGGTGATTAGGTATGCAATAAGGTAGCTTCATACCAATTTTTGTTGTGAAACAACTTTTTTAAGCGTACTTTATATTTTTTTTTTAAAAATCCCTTTATAAAAAATGACTATAACTTAAGGGGGTGATTTTCTATAGTCAGACTGGTCGCAAGCTAAATTCCTTTTGCATATACAATGAGGTACCTTCATACCAATTTTTTTGTGAAACACCTTTTTTAAGGGTACTTTATAAGTTTTTAAAAATTTTCCATATATAAAAAATGACTGTAACTTTAGGGGGGTGATTTTCTATAGTCAGACTGGTCTCAAGTAAAATTCCTTTTGCATGGTGATTAGGTATGCATAAGGTACCTTTATACCAATTTTGTATGCAATGAGGTACTTTATAATATTTAAAAAAAAATTCAAATATAAAAAAAGGACTGTAATTTTAAGGGGTGATTTTCTATAGTCAGACGGGTCGCAAGTAAAATTTATTTTTGCATGGTGATTAAGGTAATGAATACCTTAGTACCAATTTTTGTTGGCAATTTTTTTTTAAGGGTACTAAGAAACAAACACGCGGAAATCATAATAATAGGCTGTCAAATTTAGCTACTAACTTCACATATTGGCTGCTTAAAAAAAGCTGCTAACTTCACTTTTTGGCTGCGTAAAATGGCTGCTAATTTCACTCCGGTCTTTCTTTTTTATAAAATGCCGCCAAATACTAAATTCCTTTTCGCCCCGGTTTGTCATGAGTCCAAATTTTTTGATAGATTGACCCTTAAAGCAAAAAATATTGCTGATAACTAAAATAAGTGCGTATAGTTTATATAGCCGTTATTACAAGTTTCGCTAAAACGGCAAACTTGCAATACTGCGCGGACGAAATTTTTACGTTAATACAAGTTTCGACAAAGGCGCAAACTTGCAAAAACTACGCAAACGAAATTTGCATGTTAAAACTTCTCCAGTTCTGCTTTCTATCTGTACTATTTCTGCCTAAAAATATTTGTTTACCTAACAAAACAAGATATAAGTAGTTAGAAATATTTAAAAATAATAATATTTGCAAAAGCTGGTAATTTTTTTTTTAATTAAAAAATGATTACTTTTTTTTAAATCATGATTTTTATTAATCCTGGTACCAGAGTTCGAAAATATTCGATATTTATTATAAATATCAAAATATTGGATATTTATGATATATATCCAATATATATCAAATGTTTGATATTTATCCATTTTGTTAATAAACAGTTATATTCTATAAATACAAAAGTTATTTAATTCTTCTTAAATCTCAATAATGAAGTAAAATCGTTTCTGCACTTTGTCAATTAATGTGTAAAACTGTAAAAAATAATGGAATAAACACAAAAAAAACTTACTCTTTCGTAACGAAATTTTTCTGACACGACTGACGCTATTAATACCGGCAGAAGTGTTGCCATTTATGAATTAGATCTTACTATTAGGAAGTATGTTTTAACTCTACTCCAACGCTATCAACATTTCGGAAGTAAAAATACAGTAACAAACTCCAAAAATTACTTAATAATATAAAATTTTTAAACCATTTTTGTATTGATATATATCATAAAAAATCATTTGATATTTATCCTCGAACCCTGTCTGGTACCTACAAAGACATCCTCGAACACCAAGGAAGTTTAAAGGTGTATGGAAGCCCAAGTATGGCCCATTCGATCAAAAAATGTCCAGCCCAGTATGAAAATAACTGTTAGAGTTGGCCCCGCCGATTTTGCGCAATAACTAAATTCCACGAAATAATTTAATGTGTTGCCTACTTACACACTGATAAATCATTGTAAAGTTAGCCAACACATTATAATTTTATGAGAGATGGAGTACCGTTTTTTGGATTGATCAAAACCTTCTTATTTTAGTGATTAGTGTTTATTAAATTGTGACATAATTTTGTGTTTATTGTTGGTTACTTATAATATCGTAACAAAATAACTAGATGTTGTATGGTTTTGTCTTCAAATCCAAGGGTAACATACCCGTCTTTTTTTAAATTTAGGTAAGTATTTTTTATATTTAAATTAGGTGCGTCTTATAAGTCGTAATTAGGTAACCGAATAAATAAAATATATCAATTATGAATAATAGAAAATGAAAATTTCATAGAAAATATTAGTGAGAAAAGTAAGGCAATCTTAACTATCATTTAGATGATTTCCACAATATTTATGTATTTCTGTGGATTATTAAAAAGAAATAAGGTTTACATTTAGGTACTTTTATTTCATTTAATAATTTAATACACTCTTTTAAAGGATCAAAATTATTGATTACTGGGCAGACCAGGCAAATTTTTATATACAGGTCCCTCTAATGGAATGAAAGGAAGTACAATTTTGGTACGGTTTTTTGGGACGCTGATTACAAATCTAAAAAAAAATCGGCAATTTTGTTTTCGAGATATTCATCATCAAAATCGAAAATCAAACTAACCTTATTTACACCCTCTTTTGATATTCACACTAAATTGGCACACAATATTTCACAAACACCTTTTAAAAACTTTTTTTGTTTATTTTACACCTTTTTTACACTTTTTTTTTTAAGCAAATATGGTGCTGCCTTTGAACTTAAAAGTTCGCAATTTAATGGAAAAAAGATGTAAAATAAATAAAAATACAAGTTTTTAAAAGGTGTTTATAAAATATCTTACTTTAGTGTAAAAATCAAGAATTTGTACAAAAAAAAGGAGAATATAGTGAAAATGAGGTTGTTTAATTTTCAACTTTAATGATGAAGATCTCGGCAACCGTTGCCAAAAAATTTTTTCAAATTTGTAATTAGCGCCCCAAAAAAACCCTGTATACCAAATTTGATCAAAATCGGAGAGGACAACTTTCGAGACAATACCATTTGTTTAAAAATAAATTAGATTTTTTGGTTTCTTAATCTTGTTATCAACTTTTTTAAGTTCGACATACTGTACACACATAATATTTAACGGATACTGTTACAATTATATAGGTACAAAGGTTACTAAACATTTTTAACCACTGTTATTCTGTCTCATGAACGTTTGTTATTATTGAAAAGTATATGCCTAAAAAGCAGTTATAAAAATTTTCACTTTTAATGTACAACCAGAATCTTGGGATTGGATTAAACTCATTTACACTATCTTGCCCTTCTTTTATCCAAAATTGGTGATAAGTACATAATACTAATACAATGTTTAAATTTATTTTAAAAAATCGTTTTTTATTTATTTACAAAGATTTTTGGAAAAATACAGAACCCAAAAATTCGACCATTTAAATAGAAGGCAGTAAAGGGCGCCATCTATTCTTTCCATATTATATCAGATGATATAAAATCTAATATTACACAATAATTTTAAATATTCTATAGTAGTATCCTTTAATAACCAACAATTTTCTGCAAAAAATTTAAAAAAAAAACAGTGAATGTTGGAATTTGACATTTGATGATGTCAATTTTATAGATAGTAACAAAGAATTATGGAAACCGGCCCGCCTACTATTCATTGCGCAAATTCCCGGGCCAACCCCCCTATTTCCGCTGCCCTGCACGCCTGGACAATTTTGTTCTACAGTATTGGGCTTCCATACACCTTTAAACTTCCTTGTCGAACACACTATAAAAAATGAAAATGGAAGTAGCCATTTCCCAGACACGGGAAAACTGGTTCAAGCAGGGTCTGATTTGGGAAACAAAGGTATGTTAAGACAAAGAATAAAATAATTTTCCGAGCCGAGCAAAATATTGGATAAGAAAGAGATGAAGATAGAGCTATTTATTATAAGGCTTTTATCAGTCTATTGACAGGAAATATAACGCATTTTTGTTTTCAAGATTTCTAGGGCATCTAAAAATTTAAATAAAAAACATTTTTAAAACGATATTTTAGTTTTCTTGCATCTTGAAAGATAAAGTGACAAAAAAATAAATATAAAAATTAAAATGTTCCTTTTTTTCCGAACAATGTGAAAATTTCTAAAAGTTCTAATTTGTAACTGAAATGAACAACTTTGCTCTGTTTAGGACTGTTTGTGTAGGAGGTTTCAAGATTGAAAAGCAAGTAACATAATAATGATCTAAATGGGTCAAGACTATTGCTTACTATCGGGGAGATATAGGGGCGAGTCTCGATCTTTCTACTTTTTGAAAAGGTAGCTTTGTTAGAATTACAGAAATAAAAAAACTATTTACACTTTCTGATGGCATTTTTTTCTTTAGAATCCAGCGACATTTGACAAGTTTGGGTTTAACTGTAAATTTTAATGGTATTATTTATATATTTGTTTTTTTAAATGAAACACCCTTTATGTGTTGAGGTTATTAAATCGCTTTATTTTCTTAATTAAAGTAATGTACATAGTGAGTACTTAAATTTATTTTGTATGTCAAATACTTCAAAAAATATGATTTTAGGATGGTAGGTAAATGAGTAACAGTCTAGTAAATGATCAAAATCACTCATTTGTTTAGGCACCACAAAGATTATTTTTATTTTTTAAAACTATAGACCAGAGGTGCCCAAACTTATTTCGTCTAACGCCCACTTTAAAAATCGGTTATTTTGTAGCGCCCAAGGAAGTTTGAAGTTTAATGGAGGCCCAATATTATGGCGTATTAGATCAAAAAGTGTCCAGCCCACTATGAAAAGAACTGTCATGAGAGGCCCCCTCGATCCTGCGCAGTAACAAAATTCCCCAAAATATTGTAATGTGATGCCCACCTACACAGAGTTTGTAGGTAGGCAACACATTATCTTTTGACAGAGCCGGAGTCCAGATTTCGTGTGCGATGGTGCAGTGTTTATGAAACCATACCCGCGGTGTGCCGTTGTCTCATCAACCCTTCCAAGTGATTGTTTTGCCTTGTGTTATCTTATTTTGTGGTTGCAGAAGTTTTTTAAATTGATTAAAACCTTCATATTTTAGGGATTATTGGTTTATTTAATTGTGAATATAATTTTGTGTTTATTGTTTGTTACTTACAATATCGTAACAAAATGCCTGAAAGGTATATGGTTTTGTCTTGCAAATTCAAAGGTAACATACCCGGAATACCCCTCATTAGGAAAATAAGCGCAGGTCAATTCAAATATCACTTTCACAAGACCATAAACTAATCTTGAATTGGGGCTCCAAAAATCTTGTTCAGTTTAATGCTCCAAGACCCAGTCATGTTCGGTGTCGCGAAAAGAAATTAATTTATCATTTTGACGTTACTTTTGAGAACAACCTTAACTGACACAAACACATTACTTCCATAGTCTTAGCTGCTTTAAAAACCTTGTAACACCAGTAAGTATTTCTATCCATCTAATCTGTATACACTCTGTATTCTAATCAGACCATCTTTAGATTATTGTTCCTATGTCTGGGCAATGGTATTTCCTACAACCCTTGTTATTCTTGATTCCATTTAAAAAAGATCTGTTCGTCTTATTATTGATCCCACGTATACAGAAAAGCTTCCTTCCCTTTCCCACTGACGGCGGCGGGCTGGAGGGGATATGTTCAATTTTTATGGGTATTTTCACGACTTCTGCTCCGAGAAGTTGGCAAGTATAATTCCTCTGACACCTTCCAACAGAGCAACACGTAGTGCCACTTTTATGCATCCTTTAACAGTCCAACTTAAGAAACCCTGAACTTTCCAATTTCTTTGTTCCATCATGCCCAGAGTGTCTAGACTGGAATCTGCTATCCGCAGAAGTTTTCCTTCTCAAAAATATTTAGGTCTGGTGTTGATAAACTCCCTTTACCACACTTAACAATATGTTAGTATTGAAGCCTCAGTCTTGGTGGACTCTCTGACGATATAAAAAAAATTCTTATGTAAAAAATTCTATACTTCTTGTTAAATTTGTTTATGTTATCTGCATGAGTATCACTATTTTATTGTACTTTTATTCAAATTATAAATTTATAAAATATTGTACTACCCTAAAACACAAACAACCAGTTCAAATTATGGTGTGCTTTTACTTTTCTTGACCCTATGCGTTTTTGCATATTGAGGCGCTGATTACAAATCTAATGTAAGTGTTTTTTTCAACGTTTTATTTTTCAGATATCAATCCTCAAAAATGATAATTACATTAGACTCATTTACACTACTTTGCCCTTCTTTTATCACAGAATTATTGAAAATTACATGAAACTACCATACAATGTTTGATATTTATTTTAAAAAATCGTGTTGTTAATTATTTTATTAAGATTTTTGGTAAGAATACGAAACTCCCAAAAATATCAACTATTTAAATAGAAGGCTGTGCAGTGGTGCCATCAGTTCTTTCCATGTTAAATCTGATGACATAAAATCCAATAATACCCAATAATTTTAAATATTCTTTAATAGTTTCGTTAATTAACCAACAATGTTGTACAAAAAAAAAAAACAGTGAACTTATCATTAGTCTGAATTTGACATTTGATGATGTCAACTTTATACATGGTAACAAATAATTATGGAAGTCCGGACCTGACCTACATTGTGCAAAGTCCGCGGGGCCGATTCCCCTATTCCCGCTGCTCTGCACGCCTGGACAATTTTGTTCTATAGCATTGTCCTTCCATACACCTTTAAACTTCCTTGGTAGCGCCCCACATTTTTTTTTTTCACTTTAAAAATCTCAATAACATATTAGTCTCGCCTGGAGTTTAATTAAACCTATATTTTAAACGAGACATTTCTTACCAGAGAGAGCAATAATAATGCAACTTTACAATATTAAGAGTATCTTTAATTCAAAATTAACAATAATCAACATTGAGCAATAATAATTCAACTTTACAGTATTAAGAGTATCGGGGTTGCGAGCGGAGTCACGCGAGGGCGAGCGAGTGATATGCGTGCGTGCGGCGAAACGTTACGTCAGTCGTCGATCGGTCACCAGTCGCGGCTGTGTATTTGGGATTTGTTCCTCCCCGCACCTGCACTCCGCAAAAATAGATCGCACGAACGTTGACGGACTATAATACAGGATTGCACAAATAAATCGTACAATATTTGTTCGCGCCAAACGTAAATTATAATTAAACCTTCTAATTTTAGTTTTATTTTTTCTTTATTTTTACTAGATTAGGTACAAAAAATCCCGAATTCGGCAAGTGCTCAGCTTTGCTGCAACAATAGATACCTATTTTTAATATTTGTTTTCTGAGGTGGGGACCTCACCTGCGACACTTGACACGAATATTTTTCAATGTTTGATACCTATTACTAAATAACTTAAGATATGAATAGCGTTGCGAACGCATTAAAAATAATAAATATTTAATATATTTTTAGTTTATATTTATACAATAAAATAATATTTTCTGGTCCCCTTACCGCCCCCCTCTAGGCCTCCAGCGCCCACAAGGGGGCGTAATCGCCCACTTTGAGAAAGACTGCTATAGACTTTTTAAGTACATACATCATGATGTAGCAATGGATCAATTCCTATACGGTCAGGTTTATCTAACAACGTAATCATAATCATATATTTAATTCTTAAAAACTTGGCTTTTAACTGGATGATTTAAAAATGACAGCTAATTAGATCTACAGCTCTTAAAATTAGGGAATAAAATGACAAATACAAAGTTGGGTGAATTTCATTTTAAGTTGATGGAATATCGCAATTATTGTACTTACCTATTTATAAAATTTTTTGGCGCAGGATTCTGTGGTTTCTTAAATATACTTTCTTTACCTCTAAAATGTCTTGTTTCGCTTTTATGAGCTCTCCTTGTAGTGTTAGATTCACTACTTCCTTCAACATTTTTATTACATACAGTATTTTTTCTGTTATTTTCAAGAATTTGAAGCTGATCAAAAACTTTCTTTTGGCGATCTTTAAATTCTGGATCGTCAGATTTTAACTTAAATGAACTCATTTTCTGTAAAAATCAATTTTTTTGTAGACTTTTAGATTGTTTTGGTGCGTACTTTAAAGTATGTTTTGGTTCGTAAAAGTAAGGTTATTTTTTTGAGCGGTGTGAAGTTAGCTGACAAAAAGTTGGCAGACAAAAACCCGAACATTGCCGAACGTCCATAGGCGGCGGCGGAGATGTTTAAGGAAGTTTATTTAAAAACGTCTTTAAACTTCCTTGGATTTATCAGGCTTTTTCTCTCGCACGGCCAAGCTGAAAGGCTGCCTCTAGAAGGTATGTGCTTAAACCTCTTAATTACAAATGAAATACGCTTTAAACATCAGCTGATTGTCATCTTTTAAGGTTATGTTAAAAAACAGGCATTAAAAATAAAAACAAATAGCGTGAAAATGTAAATAGGAGTGTTTTTTAGAAAATAGTTAAAGAAAAAGTGAATAAGAATGGCCAAGTAAGTGATTAATAGGACTAACTCATAGTTGTTCTATGTTTATGATTTACAAGAAATCAAAATTTTGATTTTTAAAGTTTTAGAGTAAATGCTTTGTGGAAAGTTCACAGGAAATTTGTCTTAACTATTGGTAAATAAATGTTTTGTTTGTCTGAGATAAGAGACTATATACAGTCAGTATAAAAAGTCTTTGTACACCCTTTATTTTTGTCATAAATAATATGTATTTATTTTCTTCAGATACCTATACAGTAAAGCGCAAAGCACTGCGAACATAGGACAATCCTGCGCGTTTTTTCATGTACCTAAAAACGCCGTACGCATTGCTTATCGATTAATAATCTTCCAGCAAACAATTCATTCGACGCGCGTCGGCCGGCCAAGCGATCAATTCAATACGTTTATTTCTAAAATAATTCTTTACTATCGAACGCTCGACAGCTATAGTTGTACAGTGTCGGTTATTTGCGACCAAAAAGTTTTTTTTAATAAAATAATAATTATTAATAATGGATGTTTACAAACTGGAAAAGAAAATTAAAATTATTGAATATTATCACCGTGGAAATCCTGTTAGGGGAATTGGGAAATTATTTATTAATTTATTTCCAACCAGGCCGGCTCCCATGATTTTCACTATTCACCGAGTCATTAAAAATTTTCTGACATTTGGTTGTTTAACTCCAAGAAAACATAAACATGATAGTGCCCCAGAAAAAAAAACAACGAAAGGGAAATGAAGGAAATTATGGTAGTGGCAAGTGTTATTGAGAATCCTACAATTTCCATTAATACAATTGCAGAACAGGTTGATTTGAGCAGAAGATCAGTGGGAAGAGTGCTGAAAAAAAAATGGATACCGATCCTACAAAAATTTTCACTTTATGGTCTCACCCAACGATTTTTTTTTCTGGGGTCACGTAAAATCACAAATTTATGGTTTCCAGGAGAATAGGGCTAATAACCTACAAGAATTGCAATTACAAATTGAGAATTCTTTTAGGATTATTACCCTTAACATTCTAGCAAATGTCAGAAGGCGTTTTTATGACAATCGATAACTTAAAAGAGTTTTTCTTTTTTTAAATTTTATAAATGCACATTTTGCCTATAAACACTGCTTCCTCTTACTGAAAATAAAAACGTAGTATACAACTAAACTGGGCAGATAATTCTTCCGAATTTATCACCGCACTCCCCACCAGTCCCAACCAAAAATGAGCCACGTGAGAAAACGAGACGGAAATTAAAATGCAAGCCACAAAACTATTATTGATATTTTAGAATTGGGTACATCCAAAATCGTCCAGGAGCCTCCTATGTTCGCAGTACGGTGCGCTTTACTGTATAGTTTTATTATTGCAAAAGTCAAAGTCAAAGTCAAAAAATAGCTTTATTGTCAAATGACACAAAAATATCGTAGACAAAGCCATATTTACAATACCTATAATAAAATATACAATATACAATTAAACAGATAAGTCATTTTTAAAGTTAGATGTACAAGGTTAAAGCAACAACAAAATATTCTTACAGAGCAGTCAAACAAAAATATAACTAAAAAAAAAAAAATATAACGCTTACACTACTAGACAATAAATCAGTCAATTCTATATATTATCCAGTCAAACAACACATCTATCTGTCATTATAAAACTCGTCAAGAGTGTAGTATGCCTTCTCAGTTAAAAACCTCTTTGTCAGTCTTCTAAACCCTTTATGGCACTGTTGCCTCCTCAATGACAGAGGCAGCCTATTAAAAATTTTCCTTCCCTCATAAATAAATGACCTTTTAATTAGTTCAGAGCGAGGAATGGGCATGTTAAGGGTAAAAGTCTGACGGAGGTTGTAATGAGTTGGCGATGACAGTTCATCCTTATACTTATTAAAAACTAAACAGACCACCTCCAAAATATAAATACAAGTTAGGGTTAAGATAGAGTGTCTGACGAACAAGGGACGACAGGATTCACGAACCCTGGCTCCACACATATATCTAATTGCTCTCTTTTGCAACACAAACACAGATCCGAACAGATACTGAGAACATGATCCCCAAAAACAAATACCATAACGAAGATGGGATTCGATTAGAGAAAAATAGGAATTTCTTGCAATAGATAAGTCCAGATTGTTATATATAACCCTCAGTGCATAACAACCTGAAGAGAGTTTATTACATAAACCATCAATGTGATTTTCAAACTTTAGATTGCTGTCAATAGTTAATCCCAAAAATTTAATTGCATTTGGCATAGCAATTAACACATCTGCCAAACAAATGTTATCCAAGTAACACCTAAACGTCAAGATATTAGTCTTCGAAATATTAAAAGATAATAAATTTGCATCACACCACTGTTTTATCTTACACAAGTCGATAATTAAATTGCCCTTTAACCGATCAATGTCAGTATCATGCCAAAGAATGGTGGTATCATCCGCGAAAACAGTGAACCTTCCAGCTATTGAAAGGCGAGGCAAGTCGTTAACGTAGATGAGAAACAGTAGCGGACCCAGAACCGAACCTTGAGGAACACCAACCCCAGCACTGAGCTCGCCAGAATCAACATCATTATAAACAACCGCCTGAACACGCCCAGACAGATAAGAGCGAAACCACTCCAGAGCAATCCCCCTAAATCCATATGCCTCCAACTTCCAGAGCAGTATCTGGTGGTCCACACAGTCGAATGCTTTCGACAGATCGCAAAACACCGCAGCGGCAGCCTCCCCAGAGTTCAGGTGGAAATACAGATGCTCAAGAAACTCAAAGATGGCATCGCTCGTGCCCGTCCGGTCCTGAAAGGCAAACTGACATTCGTTCATAAGTTTGTGTTCATTCATAAAAGACATCATCCTACTCTTAACAATTTTTTCCACTATCTTCGCCAAGGTAGGCAGCAATGCTATAGGTCGAAAGTTTGAAGGATCCGGTGATCGCCACCCTTAAAAAGCGGAATGATTACAGCCTTTTTCAGGCAGGATGGAAAGTTACCTGTAAGAAAGGAAGAATTTATTGCGTCGGCCAAAACCTGCAAGCAAGCCACCAGAATGAAGATAATAAACAAAAACACCAATAATATCAAATTTCAAGAAATAAAATAAATTATAGGCAAAGTTAAAAAAGTCTCAATACATTCAATCTAATGTACAGTGTGTTCCATTATAAAAGGACCCCCCCAGGCTTTGGCCCTTTTTTTGATTTTAGAATTTTGGAACCAAATATTCATTTAATGGGATAGCTCAAAGCTTTTTATGACCTAATTTTTTTTTTATTGTGTCAACTACCAACAAGTAGGTAATCGCAAAGTTGACAATTTTTTTTAAATAGGATGACTAGTTTTCGTCTGTAATTTTTCATAGTTTAAAAATTTCTCTAATAGGCTTGATAAAAATTGAGGTAGTTGAACGATTAGTTTTTAAGATATTCCGTCTTAGAAAATTCGAAAAAAATATTTTTTATATAATAATAATAATAATAATCTTTATTGTCTAACAGTAATCCATTTATAAGACAATTTTATACATAGCAGTAATACAATGAAAAAAGAAAAAATACAATTTATACACAACACACTACGTTTCAACATTTTTGTAAAATGAACTGATGACAGGTCGTAAGCTTCAATGTCGTTACATGTCTCATTAAAAAGGCGCATGGCTTGAAATGGTGGTGTTTTAATCAAAACATTAGTAGAAGGTGTAGGTAAGTGAAATGTAGGAGAGAGTCTGACAGATCTAGAAGGAACATGGAACATTATCTGGGATAGTAATTCAAGGACAGTCAATAAGGCATCTGCAGACTTTGAAAAGAAATTGGATTGATATATATTTTCTGCAATCGTTTAAAAAGGAAATCTGAAACTGTCTTAGGAGCTCATCCTGATCGACACCTCTAGGTGGAAAATGTCCATTGCTTTTAAATACAAGAAATTTAACAAATTTTCTTTGGACATTTTCTAATTGACTGATATACTTGTTGTAAATAGGATGCCAAATAATAGAACCATATTCAAGTATCGAGCGGACATAGCAGAAATATAAGGTTTTTAATGTTTGAATATTGTTAAACCCAGCATTCTCATTGCTGCATATCTGATCTATGTGGTTTGCAAAAGGAACTTTGGATCAAAAGTAATACCCAGATCCTTAAATGTCTCACAACGACCAATAACAGCATTATCCAATCTGTACTCGAAGGAACGGATTAACCTTACTTGTGTAAGTCATAACAAAACATTTTTTGGTGTTTGGGGGAAATTGTTGATATCACACCATGATTGAAATATTTCCAAATCACCCTTAATGTGGGGCAATCCAGACTGATTAATTTAAATCTGACAGCTTCAGATCATCCGCAAATAGCAATATTTACTTGAGATATCACAACATATATCATTGATGAATAATGAGAACAAGAAGGGCAGGTTACTACCCTGTGGAGCACCATTGGCTTAAATTATAAAATTTATGGCCAAATTTCGACATACTGCCTTCGATTCCCCATGTAAGATTTTAAGAATAATAGCAAATTGGGACTAAAGCCCATATCATCCAGTTTATCAATATGGAATGGTCAATGCGGTTAAAGGCCTTTGAAAAATCGTTGTAGATTATATCGACCGCATACGCCTATCAATAGCCGCGCCCATGAACTGACAAAACAAGCCAGATTGCTCATAGTGCTTCGCCTCAAAGAATCCATGCTGGTTCGGTGAAATTGTGCCTTTAACCTGAGAAAAAATAATTCATACAACAATTTCAAAAACCTTGGCAAATGCGCACAAGATAGAAACTGGTCGATAGTTGATAATTTCATTGACATTACCCTTTTTTAAAAACCGGAGTAATTCCCTTGCTTCCATATGTCAGGAAAGGTATTTGTGCGGAGAGCCAAGTTAAAAATAAAACATAAAGGTTTTAATAAAAAAAGAGGCACAGTCCACAATAAAGCAAGGTATATTGTCAGGGCCACAAGTTGTTTTATTTTTTAATCTTTTTAATACCCTTTAATAACCTGATCCGATAGTTGGTTAAGAGTAATGTTTGAGGAATATGTACGTCTGCGTTTTAAATAGACACGATTACTGGGCCTGCTGTAAACGCTGCCAAAGCAGTTTGCAAATGCATTCACCACATCAATATATGGTATATGCAGGTGAAAAATACAGGGACATTCTGCAATCTCGTCAATCTTTTGACGGCATTTATTCCAGTGTTACTTAATATTCTATTTATTGTGGATTTTGATGTCTGCAAGGATAAAGCTGCCGATATCTTCTGCGTGTAAGAGCCTCTCGTTGATTATTTTTAATGTCGCATAAGACAATATGGCGTTTTTCTTCGTCGGAACAAACCATTTGACTGATAACCTAATCTTTAACTTTGAACAACTATCAACAAGAGTATATTAAAACTAAAATTGACCTGGACTGGCAGGTAACTCATTTTTATATTTATATACAAGGTGCCACCATTTTTTTTTTAATTTTTAAGAAGAATATTTTAAAATCTAATCGTTCAACTGCCTAAATTTTTATTGAGCCATTAGAGAAAATTTTAAAACTATGAAAAAATATAGACAAAAACTAGTCATCCAATTTAAAAAAAAATTACGTCTTTGTGATTACTCGCTGGTAGTTGGCACCACAAAAAAATTTCAGGTCATAAAACCCATTTAATGCCCTGCCCTATCGGGGCGACCTCTGCCCCAATAGGGCAGGGGTCGCTTAGGCTCTCGGAGCGTGTAAGCTTGATATCTTACGAAGTCCGGGCTCGGCGGCCTGCGCAGCTTGGTATCCTGAGGTAAATTAATATCAGACACGGGAGTACCTTCCTCTTTCCAGATACTGTTCCCGGTCTAGAGGGCCCGGTACGGGTTTTTATAACCTCGTTCCCCGAATTCCCGTATATCCCTGATTAAAATTCTTCCGGCGTGGCGGCCTCAAACCTAAAACTTTTATAATTCCTATTTTCTAAATCGCTATTATTTTGATACGTATAATTGTCAAATTTATTAGTCACAGGGAAAGTCACATTGGCCTCGTTTAGAGGCCTCATCCCGTAGGATGAGGGGAAAACCCGCCTTCTACCCGGTGAACCAGGATAAGTATTCACCGCCCCATTAATATGACTTAAAAAATAATAAGGGCGATTCGTGCCGGATGGGAAATAAATTTCGTGAGCTAAAGAAGCTTCAGAAGTAGGTGGGCGCATGCTTGAAAAATTGCTTTTTTCCATGATGGGAAAATTAGCGAAAGAAAATTTAAAATAATTAAAAAGATTGGAATTGGCACTTTAAAAAGAAGATTATTTGACAGGGAAAATGGGAAAAGTCCTTGCGTCAGTTATAGAGCTCTTTACAAAATATTTATAACTTAAAAACTACTATTTACAATGACCCTATAACTAAATAACTCATTTTCGCCTTAACAAAATAATCTTGTTAATGCCTAATATTTTAGCACCTAAAGTCCTACTTGTGCTTTATAAAAGTTTTTCACTCACGAAAATAATGGCGGATTTTTCACTAACAGTGTCTTTCCACAATTGTTTATAAACACTTCACGTCTATTTAGTCCGTGATTAAAGATGAGAGATTATTAATTTGTGTTAATTAATTTTGATTTAATTAATTAATATTTAAGGTAAATTAATATTTTATATGAATAAAATCCAATTAAAAATTGAAAGCTCAGTGCTTGTAGAAAACAAGTTATACATATAGATAACTGGCTTTTATTCCAGATCAGTTCAAGACAAAAATAAAAATAAAGTTGCTAATTAAAAGCAATCAAATCAAAGTAATTAATAAAAACCAAAAACAAATATTCTGAACCCTCAAACTTAAATCAGTTTGATAAAATAAGGTTGAATACAAAATCCAAAACTGCTTTCAACTTTTAAAAAGGATTAAGAAAAAGAATACATCAATTAACACTTAATATCTAAAAATTAATTTTACATTTAAAATTAGCACAGAAATGGCTAATTACAAATAAACAAATTTAAATGCTGATTAAATGTCTTATTAAAAACTTACAAATATTTACAAATATATAAAAATAGGAAAAATGAAGTTTTTCCTAAATACTTAAATTTTAACAAAAATTTAAAGAAAAAGTCCAATCAGGTAATGTCTTTGAAAATTGCTCTCGGACTTAGCACGGCTTTTATTGCACAAAAACTAAATCAGCAAAATCTTCAAAAAAAAGTCAATTTTGATAAAAGTACTTTGGTGCCGGTGCGTGCGAGCCAGTTCTTGACTGAGAATTCTGGAGCAAATCACTTATCATTGATTAATTAAGAAATTATCATAGGCTTAGCGGTTTTCTATAGGACTGACCAACAATTATGGACCAGCTGGATTTCGTAGGGGCTCGGAAAACTTAAAACGGATTTAAGAAAGAAAGCTTTTTACCTTGGAACGATAGAGCACTATTCCAGTTCTGAGTACGGTCGTAGGCAGATCACGTACTTCGCGGACTTTCTTATACCTCTTAATTACCCGATTAAAAATCGCGTCGCCATAATTATCTTATATCTCCAAGTTCTTCAGAAAAGGAAATTCCGTCAAATACCAACTGGCTTTTGGAACGGAATGGGCAATTCACAAGTACTAATCCCCTTTCCCACCTAGTATGTGTATCGTCTAGGGTATATTATAGGCAATTAGTAGGCGCACCGATCAGCACTGTGGTCTAACTTCGGTCGTTAGAGGGCTGAGAGACTCTCTGTATGACTATCTTCTCGAATCTCTTGACTTTGACTTCAATCGCGGTCATTTTATTCATTCTAGCAATTATTAACTGCGTAGAAAACCTTCCCAGCCAATCACGGGCCGCTATTTCCACCCTGAATCACGATTACCGAAAGGCCTTCTATCAATCGCAAATTTAGATATTTTTTATTAAGTCGCGACCCTTAATTTTCGGATAAATCGCGAACCCATTTATTATTTATAGCTTTTTATATTTTAAAATACGCGTTTAATAAGTCCCTAACCAATTAAACCAACGCCAAGAAAATCCCTTAATTAATTTTGATTTCCCGGCGGTTTTCCCGCGAAGGAGGGCATTTTTCGGGAATTTTTTCCCGTGATTTATTAAATAAAAACTTTACTTTTAACCCTAGAATTACAAACAATATCTTAAAATGAGCAGGTTTCATAGGGCTAATATATAAAGAAAAGAGATTAAAAATAAATTCGATAGATTTCCCAAAATCCGTGATTTTCCAAAATAAACCTATGCGTTTTCACAACTCAAAATTAGACGTGCTGAGAAATTCTCCGCTAGCGAATGATTCGAGTCATGCAAAACGCCAAGTTATCAAATGATAGATTATGTTTAGCTAATTATTATTAAAAATAAGTTAATTATTTTGGGTTTTTATGTTTTATATGAGAGTTGGTCGTGTTTAGAACTTATTGGGGGTTAAAAAAGTAAATTAAGAGCTTGTAAAAACTGATTTTTGCAACATAATGGATTGCACAATTACAAAGGAGTGTATCAAGTATGTGTGTGACCGAGTAGTCATTACAATAGCAAATTAAAGAAAATCAGCTCTTATTTGAGGATTTCGTGCTCTTTTTTGACAGTTAATAATAAAACTAACAAAATTGCACAAAAAAGCGTGAAAAAAGCAGAAGAAATCTTTTAGAAAAATAGAAAAATTATTGGTTAACCACATTCGACTATCCAATACATTGTAGAACGGTTAAAAAATACTGGATTCTTTAAGATAAAACCACATTCAGGGCGCCACAAAAAATTGTCTGTTCGTGAGAAGCAGCGCCGGATTTAGACTTCGGCAGTCCATAGGCAGAGCATGTGGTGGAGGCCGTCAAATCGTTTGTGGTTAACTGTTGAAAGTTTTTATTAAGGTCAAGTTAAAGAAGAGAGTAACTGAATAAGTTGGTTAACATAAAATGTATTTAAAATTAAAAAGGGGTACCCACAAGCTAAATTACTTTTCGTCTGATTTTCACATTAATAAACGTGTCGATAATATCGTCGAAGTCTATTTCCCTCAAAACATTACTCTCTAAACTAAGGAGAGCCAAAATATTTACTTTGTCCTCAGTCATGGAACTTCGGGTTTATTTTTTATAAGCTTCAGTTTGGAAAAGGATTTTTCAGCCATACAATTTGTCACCATTAGTGTGAGATAAATTCTCAGAAATACCTCAACGTTGAGAAAGCACCCTTTAACATTGTTTTTACACAAAAATTCATACATCCATCTTTCATTGCTAATCTTTTCTCTTATGTTTAAATTCTTCATACTGATGCTCAACTGTTTATGTTTATACAAAAAAAACAGTTTTTTCATGTCAAGCGATACGTAATTTTGGGCAAAATTTGACAATCTGTGTTAAAATCATTGATTTTTCGTAAACCAGGCTTTCACCTGATAATTATATATTTGAAGTACACAGTCACGTTCACAGGCCTTTTAATATCAATTTCTTAGCTGAAACAAAACAAATAAAGACTTGAAGTAATCGAAATTCCATTAATTTATACAGAAAACTGAAATAAAATTGAATATCAACTAATAAACTATAAAACAAAAATCAGTATTTTATCATAGCTCCATTCTTTTCGATCACCAAGGCCAATCTTTTAGGAATCGAAGCGAGCAATGTTCTGGTGTAATCCTCAGTCAAACTATTCGACGCTTCTTGAATTTGTGCCCATAACTCTTCTTCATTTGCGGGCTGAACATGTGTTGACTGGATTTTTTTAACCATCAGTCCCCATACATTTTCCATCGGGTTGACGTCGGGACTTCGCGATGGCCAGGAAAGGATTCTAACCTGGTTGTTTCTTGACCAGTCAGTGACCCTTCGGGCTGTATGGACCGGGCAGTTGTCGTGTTGATAGATAAAATCATTCCCATAGACATTATAGACCGCTGAAAGCATGATATTTTGAAGTATTTCTTGATAAAAATTGGCGTTAAGTCTGCCTGGATATGATGGCAAACGCCCACCCATCCTGCGCCGATACATCCCAAACATTGACCGAAAACCTACCACTCTGTTTTATCTTATGGGTGTATGTCTCTTCAAATCTTGAATTTGTGTCTATATACTCGCATACTTCCATTAAAACTTGACTGGAAAACTTTTTCATCACTAAATATTACCCTTTCCCATAAACGTATTTCCCGTGGTAGGTATTCTAGGCAAAATCAACACTTTCTTGTTTATTTGCCTGTGTTAAAAGGGTTTTTGGCCGCTCGACGGCATCGAAGCTCGAAATTTGTTGATGCAGCGCCGTGCTGTTCTGTCGGAACCAGGAAAAATTGTTTCTAGTTTTGCAGAAGAGGCTGTTTTAAAAGGATTTCTTCGAACGCAGCTTATCAAGTTTTCGTTTTGTTCCTCGGTTGATATGTGTGGACGACCGCTACCTTTCTTTTCTCGTGCGAATTTCTATCAGGAAATTTTTGTTTGATATCATGAACCGAACTCTTTGGCACTCCGACTCTCTCCGCAACAGATTTTTCTGAGTAACCCTCCTCCAGCAATGTAACAATTTGAACTTTTTGCTACTGATATGCATAGGTTCGAAGAACTTGATATATTTTGGACAATAAGATTTCGAATTAGTGTCAAAAGTAAAGATAAGCTGGTAACTGAAGGCTGTTTTCAACACATAAAATCGTTACCTGAAATTTTATGGCCGTAACTGTACATACGGGCGGCAGGACTTTTTCCGTAGATAGAGGGAGTGAGACACCGCTCTATAGCTTCATAAACGCGTCTCACTCGCTTTCTCAATGGGAAAAGTCCTGCTTTGTTACTGATAAAAATGATGCGCGCGCTGTTTGGTATGTCATTTTCCGCTGTTGCTATTGGTCTAGCGCGGCGCGGAAGAATGCGCGAAACGCGCCATTTGTGTTCATATTTCGTGCTGCTTGATCTCAAAGATTTTTAAATGTTAACTTTACCCACTCAAAGAAAAAAATAAGTTTTTCGTCTAACAATTTGTATATTTTTGTTTCTACTAAGCCTTCACCGATTTAATTTAATTTTTTTTGTGGTGTGGTGGCGGCCCATAGGCAACTGCTTATGTTGCCTATGCTTAAATCCGACACTGGTGAGGAACGCATTGTTTTGAAAAAAATAGCAAATAATCCAAAGTTAAGCACACCAAAACTTGCCAAAGAAATGACTAAAAAATTTTAAAAATTTTAAATCCACAAACAATTAGAAGTTGTTTGCATAAAACTGAATACAATGGAAGGTAAAAAAAAAAACCTTTTTTTCTAAAAAAATCAAAAGATGTTGATATTTTCAAAGGGCTTGAGTTCGAAAAGTGTCATATTTAGTGACGAAACAAGTATTAATCTTTTAGTTCAGATGGCAGAGGAAAGGTGTAGAAGCAGCATTGGAAATTTAAAAACTTTTTTTGTCAGCAGCTGGGGTGGGCAACTTATCTTTTATTGACAAAATTATGGATCAACATGTTTATTTAAACATTTTAAAAAATTTAATGCCAAGCAGGGTTGAGATGATTAAAATTAATTGATTAAAATCTTTTTCTTGTTAATCATGATTAATTTAAAGAACAGTTTTAAAATTTAAACACCTAAAATGTAATTGTTCATGCAAAAAATAAAACCCAGTCGCATTTTTATGTGGTCTTATTATTTTATTATAATAATCGAAAAGAACAGCTGGTTATTACAACAATAAAACTTTAAAAAAATTAAAACTAAAAAATCCTTTTTAATACAAAAAAAAACTAATTTAAATAAAAAAATATATAAAAAACCTAACTTTTATAATGCTTAAATAGAAATACTAGTTTAGTTGCTTTATCACTGCCAAGACTGTTTCTTATATCTAAATGCACCATCCATACCATAACCATACCAAAAGTAAAAACATCCATTCGAAAAATGGCAGACGTGCACAGCACACAAAACAGAAATCACTCTAGGGAGCTCTTGCCTAATTTCTGAAACATTCCGCCACTGTACTACTGTTTAATTTTTGATTATTTTCTCTAAAAACAGAGTTTTGTGAAAAGGGTCCGACTTAGCTTTCAACTTAATTAGTAATGGTAATAATCCTGTATCTGCAAAATGTTTGGAAACAATGTGTAGAGCATCTTTCTTTTTCAGTTTGTAATGGATATTTTCTTTGTTTTTTGTAGGTTCCCAAAAAATACGCCAAAAAGTGAAGGGGTTAGGCTTAACATATCGTTCTTAAATAATTTTGGCAATAAATTACCTAGCAGAATGGTTAATACTCATTATTGATTTTCTCATAATTTTTGTAAAAAACACTCATTTTAAATAAAACACTTTTATTTTAACAAATAAAGCTTGAACTACCATGACAATTTGATAAACTAATATACCTCATCACCATCATCGTCATCGTCAGAATCCTCATTATTTAAATAAATAATAAGTGGTTCAACGATGATATCTAAAATTTTTTCTCGGCTCCACCAATTTTTAATAAGTTCATCGGTATGAGCCACTGATTTTCTCCAATATTCTTCATTTATTTGGTCCAGCGCACGTTCCCACACACTGTTTTTTAATCCACCCCCAACCCGATTGTCATATTCACGTTTTGCGCCTGCCCATATTAGCTCAATTGCATTGAACTGGCAATGATACGGTGGCAGGCGCAAAACTTCGTGACATAGCTTTATCGGAACATTTATTTTTATTTTTAAGTAGAAACCTTTTAGATATTCGCAATATTAATGAAACGCCCTGTTTAAAAGTTAATGTCTAGATACCTTTTTCGGTCTATATTTAGTGACACTATGATTTTTTTAAAATGGGAAACTATTAGCATTATTTGTTAACATCAGTCTCCTAAATAGTCCCGAAATTATGTTTTACATGCTTACCGAGTACCCTGTACATTACTCACCAATTAAAGATGGTCCTTCCAAATTTGGTATTAATCGTTCCTCAAGCCACTTTTCAAATAAACTGCTATCCATATTATCGTGGTAGTCCAAGCTTTTGGTAGTTAACGAAAAAATCAAACTTGCTCCAGGTACAAAACATTTTGGAGATCCGGCGTGCAAAATTATAAATCTTGTACCAGAGCCACAGCTACTTTTTTTTAAACACTTCTTGGTGAATCATCATGCCAGGATTTGCTTCCGTTTGAAAATATCCAGGTCTTATCCAAAAAAACTACATCTAAATTGTGAAGTGTAATTCTCCATATATTTTTTCAAAAATTGCAGGCGCTGACTAGCAATTTCTGGTTTCTCGCATAAGTATCTCCTATTACAGTCCTTCCTGTAGCGAAAACCTAAATTTTTCACTAATTTAGACAATTTCGCCCAATATCCAAAAAAACCTCGTTCCTTCAAAACGTCTTTTAGAGATTTTAACGTTACAGGAGTTTTCTTTGCATATAAATTATAAATTGTATCACGTACATCCATTATCTGGGTTTCACGTAGATCATCAGTTTTTGGCATTTTTCGTTTACGTTTTTCAGCTTTCTTTGGCACTACATTTGCGTTTTTCTCCCGAATAATATTTCTAACAGAACTGTAGCTAATTCCTCAAGCTTCTGATACTTTCAGCAACCTATCTTCGGTGGTTATTGCCATATCGTCGTGTCGGGTAAAATAGTTGGTAAGATTTATTACCATTTGCTTCGCTTGTGGGTTTAAAAATCCAGAAAACGTTTTTTGGTTTCCATGTTTTTTCCAAAAAACTTCAAAAAGAATGACAACTAATTGACAACCAAATAACAATAATACGTTCATAATTTTTTTAGGAACTAAGAAAAATAGGAAAACTTATTGTTTGATTGCCACTGGAAAACAGTATGTTTTCCTTCTTCATGTTATATAAAGCTCATAAGTCCATCGTTTTTAACAAACGTCGGCAACTATTTAAACATGCCTCACACATGAATGTGAGTAACAACAATTCATCAGTTTGTCGAAGGTTGAGTCGTAGTTGTCTTTATTAGAGTAAACTTGACTTTAGAAATATTTAAAAATAATAAAATTTTAGAAGTTGAAAATTTTTAAAAATTTTTAAAAATTTTT
>JAHBCN010014150.1:0-23118 GCA_019359885.1 Listronotus oregonensis
AAAAAGGTTTGGGAAACCGTTATGTAACTGTATCCCCTAGGGAAGGTCGGGAAAAAAAATTTTTGGGACCTTTTAAAAATATTTTTATGTTTTCATTGGTTTCCCGAGATATTGCCCATATTCTGGGACACCCTGTATAGAATTCCCAGGGGGAAAAAGGGGCAAATGGACAAAAATTTTTAATTTAAAAAAATAAGGTGAGGGGGATCATGGAAGGTCATTTTTCAAAAGACAGTTGTTATTAAAAATTTTTACTGGTTTTAAAAAAAACAAAAATTAAAAAACCCCTTTTTTTTAAAAGTAACCCTATAAAACAATACCTAATTCCAAAAAAGGCCCCCTTCGGGGAAGGGAAAAAAGAAGACCGAGATTATCAATCAGCCATTTAATTTAAAAAAATAACGTTTTTGGGTTTACCCGCAGTAAGGGCACTCCCATTGCTTTTTTGGTCCCTGAAAGTAATGCTTGTATTAACCCACGTCCCATCTTCATCCTTGGGACATTTTTTTTTGATAAAAAAAAATTTTTATTTCCTCGCTCTCAGACTTGGTCTCCCGGGGGGGAAAGGCCACACCTTGGTTTCCGGCAAAAAAGCGGGGTTTGGAAATAATAAATGAGAACTCTGATTTCAGCAAAAAAATTTTTTTTTAAAAGCATCTTGGTGTTTGAAAAGAGGGAAAAAGGGTAGATGAAAATATAAAAAATTTTTTTTGGGCCATTGCAGTTTTTCCCTTTAAAAAATTTTTCTAAGTAAAAACCTAATTTATTTGGGGGCCTGTTTTCCCAGAATAAAAAACCAAAAAAAAAAGGGCTTTTATTATATATAATATATATATATATATATATATTATAAAAAAAAAATATATGTAAATGACTTATTAAAAGTTTTTCGTTCCTTTTTTTAAAAACCCCGTCACTTATAAAAAATTTTTAATTTTAAAAAAAAAAAGTCTAAATATTGAAGGGAAAAAAAAACCCCAAAAAAAACCCCAAAAACAAAAAATCAAAAAAAATTAAAGAGGTTTTTAAAAAAAAGGGAAAAAAATGTTTATTTTCCCAATAGGGGTAATTAAAAAATTTATTTTTTAATTTTTTTTCAATTTTCAAAAAAATTTTAAAAAAAAATAACGAAATTTTTTGGGTTTTTCCCCTATTTCTAAAAAATAAAAACCAATTTTAATAGGAAAATTTTGGTTTCCCAAAAATTTCTTTAAAATCCCCCTTTTTTTACCTTTTTGGGTAAAAATGTTTTAATTTAAAGAAGACAAAAAAAAAAGAACTGACAGCAAAAAGCCTCTTAAAAAAGGAAGAAAAAATTTAAAATTTTTTTGGGGCCCCAAAAAAAGGAAAAACTCCCCCAAAAAATTTTAAAATATTTTTAATTTTTTTATAGATTTTTTGAAAAATTAACCCAAAAATTTAAAAATTTTTAAAAAAAAAGGGTTTTTTGGGGCCCCAAAATGAAAATTTATTTACGGGAAAAAAATTGTTTTCTTAAATTTTAAACCAAAAAAAAAAAGGAAAAATTAGGGGGAAAATTTTTTAATTTTTTTTTAATTTAAAAATGACAACGAATTTTTTGTTCCCAAAAAACCAATAAAAATAAAAAAAATTTTTAAAACAAAAAAAAACACTAATTGATTTTAATTAAAAACCTAAAAAGACTCAAAAAAAATATTTTTCCCTTTTTCCAAAAAAAAGGGGGAAAAAACCCCTTTGGGGGGAGGCTTTTTTAAAAACCGAAAGAACCCCAGCGGGTTCAATAAAATCCAAAAATTTAACCTCCCAACTTTAAAAAAACGATTAAATAAAACCCCCCTTAATTAAATTCAATGTTCAAAAATTTCCCGGGGATAAAAACCGGGGTTGGGGAGAAAACCCCGGGGTAGAATAAGTGTGCGACGTAGGGCTTAAATTTTATATAAAATATTTGGTAAAAGGAAAAAAAAAAAAAAAAAGGAAACTAAATAACTTTTCACGTGATTAACATCTTAACGTTTTTCATTTTAAAAAAAAAAAATCTAAGTAAGAATTGTTATAACTTCTATACGAATTTTTTTTTTGGGTATATTGGGGGTTTGGGTTAAAAGTTTTGAAAAAAACACAAGAAAAAAAAAAAAATTTTTTTTACAAATTTTGTAATATGGGGCCCCCCGCTTTCCCCAACGCCCAACGGTCTGGTAGATTTTTAGTGGGGAATCCAAATTTTTTTTCGTAAAATTTTAAAGTCGTCCAATGTATTTTTGATATTGCCCGGGGCCAAGCTAACATTTTTAGGTTGGCAAGGGGAAAATCCCTACATGTTAGTAAATTTTGTTTTTCAGTTTAAAAATTGGCCCAATCTAAGAATTTTAGTCGGGGCCGTACTGGGAAAGGGGGTTTAAAAAAATTTTTAAAATCTTAAAAAAAAATTTGAGATTACAATAACAAATTTTTTTTTAAAAATTATCTTTTTCCAAGAAAACAAAAAAAAGTTCCGTTTCTCACATGGAAAAGAACTTGAGGAATCTGAAGCAGGGGCTATTTTTTTTTGCCTTCTGACAATAAAAAGGTATGGAATTTAAATTTATTATTTGTTAAGGGGGTTTTTTTTAAAAATAGTTTACACTATTTTTTTTGTACAAAATTTGTCCTTCCCCAAAAAGGGAAATCTTAGGTACGAAAAAAAATGAAATAGTGTACATTATTTCAAAACAGACCTGTTATGTTTTTTATTTTTTGGGAAAAAAAAATTTCACAGTTGAATTGAAATATCCTGATAAAAAATTCCCCATAAAGGGGTATTTAAAACCTTTTTTTTACTATTTTTTAAAGATGCCTGAAGATAAGTCGATTTATTTCATCTGATATAACTTTTTTAGCTGCTTCCTATAAAAAAAAATAAAATAAATAAAACAGAACAGTAATAATTTTTTTATTTTTAAAAAGTATCTTAAAACCCCAATTTTAAGGGCCCCCTAAATTTTATAAAATAAATTGAAAAAAACGTTGAAGGTCGTTTTTTGGGTTTTTGGAAATGGGTCCATGGGGGGGTTTTTTAAAAAACAAATGTATGCAATGACGAAAAAAAAAGTATGCAACCAAAAGACGGATACTAGTTTAAAAATTTTGCCTTAAGTGTAGGAAAGTTTTTTTTTTCATTTATAAAAGTGATGGGAATGTTTTCCTTTTTCCACTAAAATAAATTTTTTTTAAAGTTAAATTTTTGTTTTTTAAAGTAAGTAAAATTTTAAAGAATTCCGAGCTCCTTCCCAAAAGATGTTTTTCTGACAGATTATCCCCTCCTGCCAAGACCTGCAAAAAAGAGCCTTGGGGAAAAAAACCGGTTTTCCCCATCCAGAAAAACGCACAGATTTTTTGTTTTCTCCCAAATCTTCTTTTCCAATTTTTTTTTTTAAAAATTCCTTCCCCATGCGTTCCATTGGGTTTTTTTCCAAAAGCTTCGCCTTTTTAAAATTTTTTGTAGGAAAAAAAATTTTTAGAACCTGGGGGGGGCTGTCCTACATTAAAAATATTTCTGTTTCTCCACTAAAATTAAGAGTGTCTAATGTAACAGGAAACCCTTTTAAGAAAAAACCAACAATATTAATAAACCCCCAAAATTACTGGGGGGCCTCGTTTCCCCGCCCGGGGAATAATTTTTTTTTTTTAAATTTTTTTAATTGCAGAAAATTTAATTTACTGACATTGATGGTCCTAAACAATCATTTTGGGGGGGTAGAGATTTTTTTTAAGATTCTTGTCCATTTTCCCCTTTTTTTTAAAACCATTTACCTTAGGGCCCCCCCATAAATTCGTTCACAAATTTCAAAAATTTTTTCACCCCCCCCCGTCCCTGTTCTTTCCCCCCCCATGACCCCTTCCCCCCTTTTTTGGACGTCACACTTTTAAAAAGGATTTTACATATAATCAAAACTTATATAAATAATAAGCACATAGAAAGATTGGGGTAAAATTTTTTTGGGGTTTTTCATCTATTTTTTAAGTTTTGCGTTTTAAAATTTTTTAATTTTTACATGTGGGCTCACAAAGCTGATCCCCCCCATACCCCTTGTCACACAATGTCACAATCCTCTACACCCCCCTTACGTAATTTATGGTTACTATTTTTTTTTAAATAATAACAAAAACTTTTTTTTTCCCAATTCCCAGTTTTCAAAAACAAAAACATTACTTTTTAAATTAATAAGGAAAAAGTTTATTTCAAAATCATTAAAAATCTTTGGGGGTTTGTAAAAAATTTAAAAAACTGACAATAAAAACCCAAAAAAAAAATAAAAAACCTTTTAGAACAGATGCAATTGTTAGAATTTTAGAAAAAAAAAAAGATGCTTAAAATTTAAACCCAAAAAATTAAAATTTCGATTTCCAAATTAACCAAATTTTTTAAATTTTTTAAAATTTGTAGATCCCAAAAACTTTCTGTGACCATGTTTAGAATGTTAAAAAATAAGTAATGCTTTAATATATCATTTTTCCAGTATATATCTTCAAAAGTAAAAATTTGGGGGTGATTATGGGGTTTTTCCCTCAAAGCTGTTTCTTCTCAAATTGTGTGTATGTCCAAGGTTTTAAAGATTATTATTTTGGGAAAAAAAAAACCCCAACCCCCAAAAAAAAAATACAAAAACTGTGAGCAGCACCCTCCCCAAAAAAAACTTGGTGTTGAACTAATATTATAAAAGAATATCATAATGAGGTAAAGAAAAAATTAAATTTTATTTTTTCCCAAACCCCAAAACTTAGCTGTCTTACCTTATACCCTGGAAAAATAAATTTTTTTATTTTCAAAATTTTTAAAACCGTACAAGTAGTTCCCTTTCCCCAAACTAAAAGAAAAAAACAAACTTTGCAGCCCACATCTAGGAAGTTGCCTTGTGTAGATGCATCCCCAACCCCAATTTTTGTTGCAGGCTGTAAATTTTAAAAAAAAATTTAAAAAAAATTTTAAAATTAGTTGGGAGTTAAATACCTACTCACTTTTAACATACATGTCATTTTTTTTCATGACGAATTTGTAGCCAACAGAGTTGCTGACATCAGTAACCGGTTTTTGGCCTTTTTCTTTTTTAGTACTTATAATGTCTCCCCCCAAAAAGGCCATACTTTTTATTTTTTTTTATTAGCAAGACTAACACCAGTTGCAGCAGACGTTATCTAAAAAAAAAAAGTGGTACCTATGTATTATTTTTTACATATTTTATCTTATTTTAAAATTTTATTGTTATAAAAAACGTTTAAAGATTTTTGCCATGCAAGTTTTAATTCAGTTTTAGACAAAAATATATACAGTGAGAGCCCCTTTTTTTGGGTATGGAAAACAGCCAAATTATGCTTTTTTTTTTAATTACTTTTAATCCTGTACTATTTTTCTGCCCTAAAAACAATGACTTTATACATTTTTTACATTGTAGGGTCACATTTTCATACTTTTTGAAAATCTGTATAATTCACATGGTTCATACTGTATGTTTATACCCCGGGGGGGGTCACAATGAGCTACTATTAAAAAACTGTGGAGGATATTTAAAGGGTTTAAAAATTTTATCTTGTCTAGGGTTTTTCTTCATATAAAATAGAATCAGTGTGCCAGGGGTTCTGGTAGTTAAAGAAAAGATACTACTGGTTATTATGATAACCAGTAAAAAACCCAATGATTTTTTTTATTTGGTATGCACATTAGAAAACATAAAGCCCCTTAGTATCCCATTCTCTTTTTCAATTAAGTTCAAGGGGGAACTTATTGTGACAAACCAGCAATTTTTTCAATATAATTTTTAAAAAAAAAAAATTAATCACAATTAACAAGTTAGGGGGGGCCCCAAAAAAAAAAATTAAAAAAAAATTTGAATTCTAATCCTATTTCTGTTTTTTTTATATATGTAAAAAACATACATAATTAAAACATAAAAAAAAATTAAAATAATGGATTTTAGAACATAAAACAAACAAAAACTTGAAGAGCAGCATTTTCATCGCCCACAAAGTATTTTTAAAAAAAATTAAGAACTTTTTGGGAGCATCTTCAGCAGTACAAAATTCCCCCCGAAAACAAGTGGGGGTTCAGATTAAAACCAATTTTAACCCCCCTTAAAAAAAAACACATAAAAGCATAAAAATCAAAAACAAAACCCAAAACCCCAGCAAAAGCCCCCCGGGCAAAAAAAACAAACTTTTTTTTCTTTTTAAGGCCCCTTTCGGGGGAAAACGAAAACACTGAAAAGGGGGCTAAGCTAAATGGGGGGGGATGAAGCATGCATGCTTTACTTTATTCTTTGATTTGCAAATTTGGGGAATTTAGTATTTTTTTTTAAACTTGAAAATTATTTTTAGTGTTTGCAAAGTTAACGAGTCAAAAATAACTTCATTTTGTTTTCTCCCCAAAATTAAAAAAACAAATTTTCTTTTAGCTTTTTTAAAATTAAGTTATTTAAAAAATTTTTATTTTGTTTTAACCCACTTTTAACAGCGCCAATTTTGTTTTGCAAATGGGAATTATCCTCTGTTGCATGATTTTGGACCCCAAAAAAAACATAAAAAATTTTTTTACAACATTTAGCACATCTGAGGATGTTTTTTTGGTTGAAAAATAAAACAAGAAATTTTTTTCCTTATGCAAGATCACAAATTAAAATATATTAAGTTATTTTTTTTATCCCTTTTAAAATGATCACAGCTGGGGAATGGGTTTAGATGTTTTTAAACCCCGGGAAAACAGTAACCCGTGATCCAATCAAAAATATCTATTTAGGGGTTTTTTTTTTTTTAAAAAAAATAACAAATTTTTTTTCAAAAAAAATAAATTTTAATAAAAAAATGTCAAATAGCCCACACCAAAATATAAAAAAACTGCACAAAAATTTTAAACCCGCCCTTTTCTTTTAAACACAAATAACACAACCAAACACAAGAAAATTTTAAAAGAAAATTGAAACCCTTTTTTAACCATTACTGGGGGAAAAACGTCAATCAGCTGATTTAAAATGAGTCTATGATTTTTTTTTTTTAAAAAACCCTTTTTCCCCAACCCCAAAAAAGTTAGTTTGGGGTAAACTATATCAAGTTTTTTTTCAAATAATTTTTCGGGGAAAATGGTGTCGGTAGTTGCTGGGTGAATACGGTGGGTGTGGTAAAACCCCCCCAAAACCCAACGTGAAATAGTTTGGTATCTTTTTTCCGGGATCAACTTTATGGGAAAAAACCCCGAACAAAAGGGGGTTTCCCCCTTTTTTGTTTAATAATTTGAGCCAGCTTTTTTGTTTGTGCAAAGTAAGTTTCTGCCTTTATTGTGGTGTTGGTTAGTACAAGTTCATAATAGAGCCAGCCCTCAGAGGCTTACCAACAACAGAGTAAAACTTTCTTGTTTTTACGGGGCAGCTTAGGGGTCGGTTCTAATTTTTTCCCCCTTTTGGGGAGCCGCAGTCGTTTTCGTTTGTTGACATAAAGCACCAAGCCCCATCCCAAAATAACTATTTCTTAAGGGGAAAATTTTTTTTTGGGAAAAAGGTTTAAGGGAAATAAAAAGATGGACATGGGGTCGTTTTTTTTTTTTTGAGTTTTATCCCGGTAAATATATATATATAATATATATTATATATATATATATATTATATATATATATATATATATATATATATATATATATATATATATATATATATATATTTTATTATATAAATATTAAAAAGGGGGGGTCATTGGGGTGCAGTTTTAAAATTAAGGCCAAATTTTAAAGATGAATTTTTTTGAGATTGTCAATTTAAAAAACGTTTGTTTTCCCTTCCCCCGGGGATCTTTAAAAACAATTTTAGGGGTTTTGAAAAATTATCCCTAAAAATTTTTTTCTAAAGTTATCTTTTTCCCCAAGGGGAAATTTTTAATTAAAAGGGGAATTTAAACAAAAAATCAGAAAAAACCTCTTTTAAAAGGGGAGGGGGAAAAAGGGTTTTTAAAATTTTTAACAAAAAAAAAATTACATAAAATCTTTTTATGGATTTTCTTTAATAGTTAAGCAAGGAAAAAATGGCGGGGTTAAACGTCAAAGGCTTTTTTTCTCCCCGACTGGCATCACTGAGCGACATCTTACCACCCCAGTGGTTTTCCCCCAAGGGTTCTTTTTAAAAATCCCTCTGAATAAAATTTTTTTAAAATATGCAACCCCAAAAATTTTTTCTCTCCATCCACATTTTTTTTTTTTTACTAGAATTTTGACAAAAAACCCCTGGCAATCTGGTATTTTTTGAGATATATTGTCATTTAGCTGGATTATTGGGGTTGTTTTTAATATTAAAAAGGAAAAAAAAAAAACAATTGAAACCAAAAAGGAAAAATATTTCCTCATTTGTTCATTAGGGGGGAAATTCCCGGGGAAACCCCTCTTCTGAGAAAAACACCGATTTTTTGATGAGAAAGTATATTGTTATAAATTAACTTGGTTTTTTTTTCACTTTTTTATTCTGGTTTTTTTCCCCCATATCGAAAATTTCCCCGGGAAATTTCTTTTTTTGTAATTGCTTGTTTCAAAGAACTTTAGCCCCCCCTTCCCCAATTAATTTTTGACTGCACCCCCAATAACCTCCTGGTTTTGAATATTTTTTTTTTAAATAGGCAGTCACGACTACTCCCCCTTTTTTATATATGTATGTTTTATATATATGTATGTATATATATATGTTTTGTTTTAAAAAATGTATGTATATATATATGTATGTATATATATTATAAAAAAAATATATTATATAAATATTATATATATATATATATATATATATATATATATATATATATATATATATATATATATATATACATATATATATATATATATATATATATATATATATATATATAATATTAAAAAAAATTTTTTAAGTTCGTAAAGTTTCACGGAAGGGGTGAATGAAAATTTTTTCTTCCCCGGGACTATCCCCTTTTTCTCATTTTATTTTTTGGGTTTGTAGACTTTTCCCCCAAGCCCCATTGGCATTTTCAATGCTGTCCCTGGTGTCGGTTGACTGAGGTTATCTTCTGCAGTGGCCCCCTTTTGGTTCTGAGCAAGGGGGTTTCCGAGGGGTTTGGTCTCGTTTTTGGGGGTGGTGTTTTTTGGCGTGTGCGTCATTCCCGGTTTTTTGGTGTTTCAGGCCTTTTTTTGGGGAAAAATTGTCTTCCACGTTGGGCTAGGTGTAAAGGGGCCCTCTTTTGTTTTTTCCCCCCTTTTTTTTAAATTTCTGGGGCTTACGGATTATTTTGTTTTGGGGGATTTTAAATTTACCGGGGTTTGCAGCTGTCGAAGTCTATTTGGTGTCCTTTTTCTAGATAGTGTTGAAACAATGAAAAAGTTTTTTCCCTTGTTACATTGTTAATTTATGTTTTTTTAGTCTAGCCGAAATTCTTTTTTTTTTTTTGTCCTATGTGGGTTTTTTAATTTTCCGAAGGATGTTCCCTTGGGGTTTTGGTTTTATTTTGGGGCCTTGGGTTTTTTTTATGGGTGGCCCCAATGGTTTTTGAGGTTTGTAGGTTGGGAAATTTTTGTTTGCGCAGAATTCTTTTTTTTGTCCGTGGTGCCTTTGATGTAGGAAGGGTGGTTTGCTTCTTTTTTTCCAGGAGCTCTTGTTTCTTGGGGGCCCGGGTTTTAAATTCACACCCTATTTTTTCGTGTTTCGGCCCCAATTTTTTTAAAATTTGATATTAAATTTTTCAACATGCTGAAAAAAATCGGGGTTTGTGCCTGCTCGAAATACCCCTAACCCCCCCCAAATTCCCCCCAAAAAACTGGGGGTTTTCTTTTTGGGTTTTTGGCCAAATTTTTTTTAAAAATTTGGGGCCCGTGATTTTTTTCCCCCAATAAAAGGGGCTTTGAAAAAAAAAACCCGAACACCCAATTTCCCCAAAATCCCCCCCTTTTACTGGGGATGATTTCGACTGATATTTTTTAAAATTCTCTGGGGAAATTTTTTTTATATTTTTGTCGAATTGTAGCCACCTAAATGATTACGGAACTCAGGGGTGACATCCCCTACCTGGATTTCTTTGGGGGGTTTAATTTCCCCCCCCCGTACCTCCTCCCCAGATTGCTCCACTCAAATCTTCCGCTTTCCTTTTTCCGGGGACATAGATTTTAAACAAAATTTGCATAAATTTCTCCCCCGTTGCCAAAAGGGGTCTTTAATATCCTTTTTCCCCCCCAATTAAAGTTTAACCTTCCCCTCCACTTTCATAGGCTTTACCCCACAGATCACATGGGGTTCTTACCGCAAAAAGACTTTTCACCCCAATCCATTTTAAAAAGTAAAGACGTAAAACCCACACGGGGGGGGAAGGGGTATCCCTTTTGGGGGTTTGGGGAACACGTGGCCATATGGGGTTTGGCCTGGAAAAAAATTCAAAATATATTTTTTTTGGTTTTTTTTCCGGTGGTTTTTTCAGCGGGTTTTAAAACCACAAAACACTATGCAAAGTTTAAAAAAAAAGAGAATGAAAATAAAGGAATTTTAAAGTGGAAAGTTCGGGGCGTTTTTGGGGTGTAAAAAGGTGCATAAAAGTGGCCCCCGTGGTTTTGGCTTTGGGGCTGAAAAGGGGGAAAAGCTGGCCCCCTTTTCAGGCAAAAGCCGTGAAATCCAAAAAGAGGAACAAATTTTTCCAATCGTTGGTGGGGGAAAAACTTTTTTCCGTAAGGGGGGGGGTTTTTGAGGGGGAACAGGCTTTCTGTGGAATGCCAAAAATTTTTTCCTAAGAAAAACCCCCCGACCTTCAAAAAGGGTGATTTTTTTGGGAAAGGGGGGTTTTAATTTTTTGGAAGGGTTGCAATCCTTTTAAAAAATTCTTTTAAATTTTTGGGGCTGATCCCGGGGAACCCCAATAAAATATTTGGCGGAAAAAATCCATATCCGAAAGTCAAAAACCTCTTTTATATTTTTTTTTTGTAAAATTCTTGATTTTTTTTAAAAGTGGCACACAATATTTTATAAACATTTTAAAAACGTTTTTTTGTTTATTTTTTTACCTTTTCTTTTTTAAATTTTTGTAATTCTCAAAAAAGGCGGGGCCTGTTGTATATATTGTATTCCCCGGAATGTTTTTTTAAAGGGGTTTTTTCCCCAAATTAAAAAAAAAAAAAGGTATAAAAAAAATTAAAAAACTTTTTAAAAGGGGGTTTTTAATATTTGTTCCAAAAAAGGGGAAAAAAAGGGGAAATTTGTAAAAAAAAGGGGGAATAGGGAAATAAGGTTAGTTTGATTTACTTTTTTGATGATTTTGGTATCTGAAAACAAACGTTTCCGCCAAAAAGGTTTTCAGATTCGTGATCAGCGCCCAAAAAGCCAAATTTTAAAAACCAAAAAGGGTTTTTTTAAATTAAAACCTATTTGGAAAATTTTTGCCCAAAAAAATCTTGATTAGCGTGTTAAGAACTATCAAAAGTTTAAAAAAAAAAAAAAAACCCTTTTTTTAAGAAAATTGAAAAGGGGGCCCTTGATCAAATTTTATCGTCAAACCCTAAATTTCGCAAAAATTTCATTATTTTTTTTGGTTAGAGACATCTAAATATTTTGGGTAATTTTTTAATAAAAAAATCCCCAAATATATATATATATATATATATATATATATATATATATATATATATATATATATATATATATATATATATATATATATATATATATATACATATATATATATTATTATATATATATATTATATATATATATATATATATATATATATATATATATATATAGGAAAAAAAGATATTATGATATTTAGGGCCCTTTTCATGGGTTAAGCTGAAAAAAACGCAGGGCGTTCTTCTAGACACAGTCAGATAAATGACATTATCAAAAGGCTCTGATTTTTGCTGAAAACCCTTCCGGTTTTGGCCCCCTTTTTTGGGTTTGCAGAAGCGATGGAAAACGGGAGATGGAATTCCCTTTAAACCCCCAAATGGAAAACAATTACTTTGGGATTTACTTAAACCACACTTAAAACCCCGATCGGGGGCAAAATTTCCCCAATTTTTTTTGAAACTGTTTTTGCCGAGAAAAAAAAATTAAAATAAAAAATTTTAAGAACGCTTTATTTTTCATTTTTTTGCTGTTGAAACTTTTGGCCCCCTTTGGGGATGAGGTTTTAAGGGTTTTTTATTAAATTTTCAAAAAAATACTGAAAAACTCTCAATTTTTATTAAGGAATTGGTTTGCTTTTGCAAGGGGGGAAGGGAGGGGGCCCCGGGGCCCAACCCCGGGGGGCCGGGGGGCTTGATGAAATTTATAATTTTTAAATATAGTTGGGGTTTTTTTTTAAAAATTTTGAATATTGTTATTTGGTTTTAGTGAATTATTATTAATATATTTAGGGGTTTTCCCCATTTATCCCTTTTTAAAAAAAAAAAGATAATTTTAAAAACATGGGACAAAATAAAAAATTTTTGTTTTTTTTTTAAATTTTAATAAAGGTTTTTTCCCAAAATTAATAAAAATTTTTAAAAATTTTTAAAAAAAAAAGGGGTTTTTTTAAAAAAATTTTTATTAACCCCCTATCCCCTTTAGCCCCTTTTATCTAAGTCTTTTAAAAAATTAAAAAAAATTTAAAACTTTCCATTTCCCGGATTTTTCCTAAAAGTTATTCCTTGAATTTTTAACGATTTTTTTTATTACTTTCCCAAAACAGGGGTATTTTTTTTTTTTTAAAATTTTCTTAAAAAATTTTTCTGTTTTTTATTTTTTTTTTCCATATATATATATATATATATAAATAATTTTTATATATATATATATATATATATATATATATATATTTTAACTTTTTGCTGTTAACTTTTATTTTTTAATTATATTTTTTTTTTTTTTTAAAATATTTATACATTTTTTTTTCTTAAAAAAAATATTTTTAATTTTAAAACAGAAAAAATTTGGGAAAGAATAAAACAGTTAGGGGGGGTTTTATGAAAAAAATTAATACCCCAAAAGCTTAATTTTGCCTTTAATTATTTATTTGACTTAAGGGGAGGGTACTGTTAATTCGTTCAAAAAGAGGCACATATTTGGAAGACACAGTAAAAATCTATTTATTAAAACTAATGCTACATTAAAGTAAAATATTCAAATAATTTTGGAACTTTTTTAAAAAAAATATTAAAAAATACGGCCATGGCCGAAAAATTTTTGGGGAAGGGGTTGAAAAAAAATTTTTCCCCGGTTTTCCCCTATTTTGGGGGGCGGGGTCATCAAAATTAAAAAAAATAACTTTTTTTAATCTTTCCCCAGATGACCCCGGGGTTTTTTAAAATTTTTTAATTTTTCCCTTTTTTGGGAAAAAATTTAAAATGAAAATGGGGTTTTGGGAAAAAGCTTTTAAATTTTTACTGTAAAAAAAAAAATATTAACAAATTTAAAAAAATCTTTCTCGTTCCTGGGTTTTTTGGGGACAGAAATATTTTTTAAAGACAAAGGGGGCTGAAAAAAAATAAAAAATTTTTGGAAAAAAGCTTTCAAGTTTTGAACACTAAAAATAAAACTTCCCCAAAAAAGGGTTTTTTTACCCTGTAACTAGTTAGTTTTGCTCCGATCCCTCTTAAGTTTTTTTATAATATTATTAAATGGTTCTCTATTCAGAAAATCAAATAAAAAAATGCAAAAAAAGTTTAAAATTAAGTATTTTAAATTTAGGTTTTTTTTTTTAAAAAAAAAACTTTTTCTAATAAAAAAATAAAAAATTTGGTTTTTATTTAAAATTCATTAGGGGAAAATCAAATTTTTTTCAAAGTGCAATCAAAAGGGATTTCCGGTTTCGATATTTAAAAATAAAAAACCCCCCCGTTAAAATTGAAGGGTTTTAAAAATTTTTTCTAAGCGAAATTTTTTCGATATTTTTTTTACACAGAAATGTCACTTCAATGCTTTCCATTATTATTTAGGTTTTATTGCAAGACGGAGTTTTTCTTAAACAATATTTCCTTTTAAAAAACTTTTTATTTTTTTTGTTTTAAAAATGAAAAAAAGGGGAAAAAAAATAAAAGGGGGGCTTTCTGATACCTAAATTAATATAGTCAAAAGATATAATTTATCATCTGTTAATATTTGATGTTGAAAAAAAAAAACAGTAATCTAAAATAAAATTATAACCCCTTTTTGGGGTTTTAAACTCTCTTTAAATGGATTTAAATTTTTGAAATTTTGAACAATGATTACCCCAACCCCTTAAAAAGTTTTTTAAATCTAAAGTGGCCAAATACTACCCCCCTTATTAACCTTAATAAAAGTCTTACATTTTACACAGCAACTTAATTGGGGGCCAAACTAAAAGGGGAACCCCCCTAAAACCCCAAGCCAAGGGGGAAAAACACAAACCCCCCAAAAACCCCATAATTGCTGAGACCAGTCAGCAACTACACCCCCTTTTAAAATTAGGATTTTAAAACCAGAACCGGTTTGGGGGTTTTAAAAAAAAAGGGGTTTAAAAAGAAAACCCCCTGCCAATATGACTTATTTGGAACTAAAAGAATACAGATTCACTTTTAACTTTTAGTTTAGCAAATAAGTTCATCCTGGGCTTCAAATTAAAAAGAAAAAACAAGTCAACTTGTTGTCTGAACAAATCAGAATACACGATATACTATACTACATTAAACATATTTTAAAATACAATTTGTTATACTTTAGAGAACCAAACTATCTCTAAATTATTAAATTTTATAAATAAAAAAAATGCTAAATTTTTATGTGAACTGTTAAAGTTTAAATTGAAGTTATTACCTTATTGATACGGTTTTTAGAGACAAATCTTAAAAAGCAAAAATACCGCCCTAATTATTACTTTACACAAATTAAAATCAGTACTTATAATTTAATTAAAAAAAATTTTTTCAAAATTAAAACTTAGTTTGTTAAAATTTTTAATTTTACATATATATATATATATATATATATATATATATATTTATATATATATATATATATAAATATATCATATATATATATATATATATATATATATATATATATATATATATATTATATATATATATATATATATATATATATATATATTATTATTATATATATATTATATATATATATATATATATATATATTTTTTATATATATTATAATATATATATTAATATATTATATATTATATATATATATATATATATATATATATATATATATATATATATATATATATATTATATATAATATATATATATATATATATATATATATATATATATAGTTTATTTCTTTTAATTTTTAAAATTTAAAAGGTTTAAAATTAATCATGGCGGACTATGATGTGTCATTATCTAGTTACTAGATATTTTCTTTTTCCAGGGTCGGTTAAAAAAGGTTTACTTGTTAAAAATTTTATCTTGTCACGCCAAATTTTTTTTTTTTACATAGTCGACATTATGTTGTTTTTGGGGTTTAAAAAAAAGGTTTCCCCCTTATGAATAAAAAAGGGTTTAAATTTTCACAAAAGGCCCCCTTCTTATAGTTTTAAAATTATTTTTGGGGAATATTGGGTACCCCCAAAACCCCCGAAACAGATTTAAGGCACCAACCCAAGCAACTAGGGTTGCCACCTGAAAAAATAAGGACATTAAAGAAACGTTTGGGGTTTTGGGGGGGGAAGAGACAGGTTAGATGTAAAATTAAATACAAATTTCTTTTTAAGTATAATATGGTTTATTTTTATCAAAGACAAAGAAAAAAAAGTTTTTAAAAGTTAGACACCCAGGTTTGAGTACAATTTGCAAATATAATAAATAATAAAAAAGGAAAACTAGGTTTTTTTGGCTAAACCGAGTTTTTTCTTTTTTTATAGTTTTAAAAAAAAGTCCTAATAAAAATACATGTGGTTTTTTCATCAATGCTCGGGGATTATTATCCGGTCTATGGGAAAAACTCATACTTTTTAATATCTATAAAGATTTTTTTGACTGCCACTATGGGGTTTTTGTCACGAAGACGTTTTAAAAAACGGGGGGTCACTTGTAATTCTACAAAAACACATAAAATTATATCGTTAACTTAATGCAAAAAAAATATAAAGGCAAAAAGTGTGGAAACCCCCAAAAAAAAATTTTACATTACAAAAGAACTTGGTTTTTTTTTACATAAATGTTGAATGTTTTTTTTGGGACAACTTTTTTCTATTCATGGGTTTTAAAAATAAAAAGCAATTTTAAACCCCCAAGGTGGTATTGTATTGTATATGCATTCGTGATTCGAACCAGATCTTACGAAAATTTCTGCCTATCCATTAATCTATTGAGGCGTTGTAAACCTACTTTTCGAAAATGGAAAATGGGGGCAAAAAGGGTTTGGTAAAGTCAAAAAGGGGGCAACTCCGATTTTGACCAAATTTTTGGATACAGGGGTTTTTTTGGGGGCTGATCCCCAACCCGTTTTTGGGGGAAAGTTTCCTTTTTTGGGGTATCCATCATCAAACTTGAAAGTCAAACTAACCCCCAATTTTATTCCCCCTTCTTTTTGTTTTTAAAAATTTTTTGGTTTTTAAAACCAAAGTGGCACACAATTTTTATAAAAGGTTTAAAAATTTTTTTTTTTTTTTTTTTCACCTTTTTTTTTAAAATTTAAAAATCACTTTTTTAAAAGGGGGGGCCCTTTTTATTTTTTTAAAAATGGTTTTTGGTTTTGAAATTAAAATTTTTAAAAAAAAATGGAAAATAAAATTTTAAAAACAAAATTTTTAAATTTTTAACTATTTTTGTTCCAATTTTGGGAAAAAAAAGTTTTTCAAAAAGAAGGAGGAAAATTTTTTAATAGGTTTTTGATTTTAAAATTTTTTTAAAAATTTTGAAAACGAAAAAATTTCCCCGGAAATACCCCGTTTCCAAATTTGGTCAAAATCGGATTGCGGCCCTTTAACAATTCCCCAATCTCCCCTCCACCCTTTTTTTTTGTTGGTTGAGTCCAAAAATTTTCCCCCACAATTTAAAAAAAAAATGTTAAATTTTTTAAAGAATAATGTTTTTTGGCATTTCTGGGTTTTAAGGGGTAATTTTCCTTTTTGAGGGCTTTTTAAACAATTTTTTTTCAAAATAGTTAAAAACATTTTTACAAATTCTTGGGGGCCAATTTTTTTACCATGTTGGGGAAATTAAAAATTTTATTTCTAAAAAAAAACCCATATTAATTTTTAAAACCCAAAAAAAAATTTTTCCTGTAATATAACTTTTTTAACAGCAAAGGGTTTTAAAATTTTAAAAATCATAATTTTTAAACATAGTGATTAATCTAGCAGTAATCTAACTTTCACTGTACCGCAGATCAATAAATATAAATTTAAGATGTTATTTAAAATTCCCAAATTTTCCCCTCAACACCCCCTTTGGGGGCGGAAAAGGGCCGGAATCATGATCATCCACTACTGTTTCCCCAAAAATATAAAAAAAAAAAAATTAAAAAAAAATGTTTCTGCATGTTGATAAATTTTTTCTTTTTTTTTTAGAAAATAGAGGGGAAAGAGAGAATCAAGAAACACTAAATAACACCCAAAAATCAAAAAAAACTAAAACAGGCTAAATATTTCAAAGAAGAAAAAAAATTGGCATAAAAGGTTAAACGCCCAAACGAAAAAAAAAAAAAAACCCGGAAAATCCGGGTTTTAGAACAGTACAAGTAAATAACCGATGGTTTATATCCCCCTTTTTAAATTCACGTGTATTAAAAAAAAAAAGGCAGATATAATCGTTTTTTTTGATTTTTTAAATTTTTTAAATTTTTTGGGTTGGTTTCCCCCGGTCTGGAAAATTTATATTTTGAAAAAAAAAAAAAAAGGTTGGCTTTGAAAAATAACGGTTTTAAAAATTAAATCCCCCCAAAAAATATTTTGTTAATATTTAAAAAATATTTTAAAAAACTTTTTTTAAATAAAATTCCCAAAATCATGGAAAGCAACCAACCATACTTTGGGGGGGATAAGCCCCCCTCTTTTTGGCCGGGGAATAAAATCGGGGTTTTATAATGTAAACTATGGAAAAAATTGAAAGAAAAAAAATTTTTTAAAAAAAATTCCTTTTTTAAAAATTTTAAAAAAAATTAAAAATTGTTAAGTTTTACTGATTTTTATACATTATATTTAAGGGTTTGGGGCAAAAAAAAGGAAAAAATTAATTGAAGAAGTAAAAAATTTCTTTTTTTAAGACCTACCTCATAACAACAATAATTAGCATAATATGTAAAATTTCTTTGAAACTAAAAAGAATTGGGGAAACCAAGAGAAAAATTTTTAATGATTCTACATAAACAAGGGGTGAAAAAACATATTAACATAGGGCCGGAAAAATTTTCCAAGGGGACAGGTTTTTAAATGTTATTAAAAAGGTTTTTATTTTTGAATTTTTTGGGGCTTTTTTACAATACAGGGGAATTTTTTTTTCAAAAAGGGGTTTTTAAAGGGAACTTTTAAAAAAACAGGTAACCCCCAAAAATTAAACCCCTGGGTGGAAACGGGTTTTTGGAAGTTATTTAATCAATTTTTTTCCGGGGGTATTTTTCCATCTTTTTTAAACATTTTTTTTCATTTTACGTAAAAATGGTTTTTTAATAAACCGTATAAAAAAAACTGTTTTTTTGAAAACGAAAAAAAGGACGACTGCTGTGCGTAAAACAGTAAAAAGGGGAATAAAAAAATTTAAAAATGCTTAAATACTATTTTAAAGTGTATTATTCTTGACAACCCCAAATTTTAAAAGAAAATTAATTTTTGGTACCTCTTAATTGGGTACATTTTAAATTCAATTTTTTTTTTTTTAAAATTCTGTATTTACACCACAGTCGTCCTTTTTTAACCGTTTATTTGAAAAAAGGACTATACTACTTTATAAACTTTTTTACAAAAAAAAAAAAACTTAATTTGTTTTTAAAATAGCGAAAAAAAAACTAGGCGAAACGAAAAAAAGACCCCAAAAAAACACCCCTTTTTTTCCCAAGCCACTGGTTTTAAAAAAGGGTTTTGATATTTTTAAAAAAGAAAACCCCCCCAAATTCCCCAAGCCCCGAAAAAAAATTTCCTTTAAAATTTAAGTAGATCCCAAAAAAAATTTTAAAACCAATTTTTTGACACCAAAATTTTTATTTTTTCCCCCCCCGGGGGGCCTATTAAACAGCGAAAATTTTTTAATCTTTTTTGGGGGAATCAAAAACCCAAAATTTTTCTTTCCATTCTTTCAAGTTGGGGAAACCCCAAACAAGTGTACATTTTTGAAAAAAGGAATTTTTGGGGGCCTTCTAAATTTGAAATTTACAAAAATAATAATTAATAAATAAAAAATGCGTTATTTTAAAATAAAACAAAAAGCATATTAACAATCTGTGAAAAAAAAAATCTCAAAATATTTTTAAAAAAAATTGAAATAAAATTTTTTTAATATATATATATATATATATATATATATATATATATATATATATATATATATATATATATATTTATAAAAATATTATATATATATATATATATATATATATATATATATATATATATATATATATATAAAAAAAAAAGGGGCCACAGAGAGTGCATGCATGGGGATTCAGAAACCCTAAGAGATGAAGCCCCGGTTAAATTAGGAGTTTCCATTTAGGTCCTAACAACAAAAGGTTTAAAATTTTGAGTAGGAGATATCGGAAAAAAAAAGAAAGGGTGTTTGTTTTTATTTTTCATTTTTGAAATGGAAAAAAGACACTTTCTCATGACCACTTCAAGTTTAAAAAACAGGTTAAAAATCAATTTTTTTTTCTTAAATACGGACCTTTTTTTATTTAATTTTGAGCCTCAATATTCCAATTACAAAAATGATAACACTAAATATTTATTAACAAATATGAACGCCCCCATAAGAAATGATGTGGTTCTTTTTCCATTGTCTCTGATGGAAAATATTTTTTTTAAAAAAAATATTAAGTGTTAAATCATTTCTTGGGATTAATGTTTAAAAAAAAAAAAACAATTGAGCCCGCATTTAAAAAATAAAGTTGATGATTTTAAAAAACAAAATCTTAAAAATATCTCAACGTTGTTTTGTTTTTTTAAAAGGGCCAAAAAAAGGCTTTTTTTCCATATCTTTTTAAATAACCCGAAGGCAATTAAAACAAATCAGCAAATTCTTTTTTTTTGGGGGGTTTTTTACCGGGGGCCCCTAAAAATTTTTTAACAACTTTAGGGGTTGGCACCAAATTTTTTTTTTTTTTTTTTTTTTTTAAAAAAAAAAAAAAAAATTTTTTTAAAAAATTTTTATTTTAAAAATTTTTAAATTTTTTTAAAAAAAATTTTTATATATATATATATTTTAAAAAAAATTTTTTTTAATATATATATATATATATATATATATATATATAATATAAAATTTTATATTTTTTAAAAAAAAAAAAAAAAATTTTTTTTAAATTTTATTTTTTTTTAATAAATTTTTTATATTTTTTAAAAAAATTTTTTTTTTTTTTTTAAATTTTAAATTTTTTAAATTTTTTTTTTAAAATTTTAAATAAATTTTAAAAAAATAAATTTTTTAAAAAAAAATTTTTTTAATTTTTAAAATTTTTTGGTTTAATCTTTTTTTTGGTTATTTTTAAATTCAAGGGGAAAAATATATTATTTTGTTTGTAAAGGAAAAACTAAAAACTTTAGTTTTTAAAAATAATTTTAAATTTCCATGTGTGGTAGAATATTGTAAAAATCAAAATAAGTTACTAGTAAAAAGCAACACTAAATTATTTGGGGTATAGAAATTTGAATAACAAAACCACAAATCTCGTTCCTGTGGAAAATTGTTTCTAAAAGTCGGCGAGCACTAGTAAGGATACTCTAAAGTACACTCTGCGAAAGTATTAATTCCCTGCAACTTTGAAAACAATCAATTGAAGAGACCACTTGAATTAAATAACTTGTTCTGAAATTCGGTTGAGGTATAAAACACGAGATCTGGATGTTAACCTTTAGGGAAAGGTAATAAAAGTGTATTACAAGTTTAAACGGTAAATAGGAAAGTTTCCCTTGTAATACTATTGGATTAAAAAATTAAAACCTTTTGTTAAGGGTCTCTGGTTCAATAGGTTCAAAAAATCGTTTTTTGCATAAATTGTTTCCTTAAAATGTTTAGAATATGATGGTTAAGTGATTTTACAAAATTCGAAGCCATTACAAAGACACAGTAGTTAGAAGAACAATTGTGTTTCCTAATACCAGAGACTCTTCAAACAAATGCTTACACAAGTACAGACAAGTTTTAACAAATTCTGTCCCCAAGAAAGGATGCAAAACTCTCCCTTCTAACTTTAGACCTATGTCTCTTCTTTCTGTTGTTCGCAAAGTAATGGAAACATTCATTAATTCTCAAATCTTAAGATTGGAAAAACACAAAATTAACAGACAAAATGATTCCGTCACAAAAGATTTCGCTGTCTTCTTTTTCTTTGTCTCCCCCAATGAAACAAATCCCTTGAGTTTTGGGGAAAACCCCCATCGTTGCTCTTGACATTCTAAAGCTTTTAATAGGCATGGCATGATGGCTTCTTAAAAATTTCTTCCCCCGGTCTTCCCCCAAGTTTTTTTTTGGCTCTTCAGTTTCCAATAGACGTAGTGTAGATGGTCATTTTTCAGCTTCTATCAATTAATGCTGGGGTCCCAGGGCCCCTTGAGGCAAACTCTTCCTTCTTTCATCAACGATCTTCCCCCTTCCCAACTTTTTTAGTTTTTGACGATAAAAAATTTTTTTTTGCCAATATGCTTTCAAAATGGGGGGGTTTAAGTGCCTTCTAGATATAAAAAAAACGTTTGACAACACGTCCCTTCATCTATCTCAAGGGGTCGAGGCGCAGAGGGGAACGACCACAAGGCAGGGGAGACTCATGCATGCTGCTGGGGTATATTCAATTCTTGAAGAAACTCTTGTAGCTCGGGTTAAGAGGATCCGCAAGGGGAGTTCTGTCCTCTGTTGAAAACCCTTTCATAGACGACCTACTAAATTCTAACTTGAAGGGGACCAAACTGGGATACGGAAGATTCCAAGGCCCCAAAGGGGGTTTCAACACTGTTGGGATTAAATGCAACAGGCCCCCAAAAGCGTTACAGATGGACGGGGAAGGACTAAACATAAAAACCCCTTTAATCGGCCAGTTTTACCAAAAGGAGAAATCTAGAGGGCGGACCCGACCCTAGGAGAAAAAACAAAATTTTGGGAGAGGTAAAATATTTGGGGGTCATCCTGTACTCTAAACACCGAACCCAAAATCTTCCAGAAAATAAAAAAAAACGGTGATGACTCTTTTTTTTTAGACGTGCTCATGGGAAAAAAGGGGCCCTTAAACCAAACATTGGTGTATTGTTATACACCATGATGGTAAACTTATGATATCATACGCATCACTGGTAGGTGGACAAAAAAGCGACAAAAACTGTTTACAGAACTGGCCAAGGTACAGAGACTTGCTTGCTTGAAACGGGGCAATTAAAACAACCCAACAGCAGCCGGGGTTCTTAGACCTTCCACCACTTGGGAGGCAAAATGGCTACTTATGCCCAAAAAAACCAACTGGTGTCTACCAGTTTGGGACACAACAATATAAAAAATCAGGTTGGCCATCTGGGCGAGAGAAAAGCCAGATGTTCCCCCAAACTCATTTAACAAAAACTTCAGATAAAAATTCCCGATCGAAATGGGGCACAACCCGATCTTCCCGGGACGATTGGGGAAATCATCTGGTATACGAATTTCCAAAACAGTGAAAGAGGAATTTACAATTTTCCATTCCACTAGGAAACACAGTTTTTATTTCAAACGAAAAATATGCTTTTTCCACTGTTCAAAGAAAATAACAAAGGGGTTATATAAAAAAAATGAATCTCATAATATCAGACAGCCAACGTCACTGGGGCACTAGTAAAACCCCAAAGGAACGTCCCAAACGATATGGGAAAGCCAAAAAAAACGGAAATCTTGGGAGAACGCAACGGCAATGAAAAGCGGATGAGCTAGCGAGACCCCCCAAAACATCCACACCATACTTTGGGCCAGAAACTGCCATTGGGTGACCAAAACCACAGCACTAGGGCCAAACCCGGAATGGATCCGAAACAAACCAAAAAAAGAAA
>JAHBCN010014151.1:0-23168 GCA_019359885.1 Listronotus oregonensis
AGTACAAAATCACAAATGGAATATATTGCAGATTTGAAATGGGCGTTATTGAAAAGGACTGCAGTCAGGATACAAAAATACTGCTTTTTTTGGGGTTGGGACACCCGTGAAAAAGAGACAAACATTAAAAAAAAAAGGGGTTTCCCCCACGTAAAAAAATAGAAGGGGAGAAAAAAATTTGACCCGAGAACCGTTAGTTCAGAAAAAAAAAATATATTTACCCCCCTTCACATAAAGTTGGGATTGATAAAAAATTTTGAAAAACACTGGATAAAAACGGAAATGCTTTCAATTTTTTAAAAAAGAAATTTCCACGTATAAGTGAAGCCAAAATTAAAGAAGGAATTTTTTTCCCCCCCAAATTGGAAACCCTTTTTAAAAAGATCCCTTGGGGGGACTTTTTAAGTGACCATGAAAGACGGGAAAGTCATTTGAAAGTGTTTCAAAAATTTTCTTGGAAACCCCAAGTCGAAAATTATCTGATCTCGTGGAAAACTGCTCACGGCCTATATTTTTAAAAAAAAACATGTCCCAAAACTTCACTTTCTTTTTTCCCCCTTTTTGGACTTTTTCCTGAAAATCGGGGTATATGGGACGAGCAGGGGAACGATTTCACCAAGACATGATCGAAAAAAAAGATATACTGGAAAGGGGCCCCCCGAATATGTTAGCCGACTATTGCTGGACCCAAATCGAGACATATCCAGTCTTTCTTATAAAAGGAAGAGTTCAAGGAAATAATATTAAAATAAAATAACACAAAAAAAATGTTTATACTGAACATAAATTAACTGTTACTAAAAATGTATTCCCTTTTTTTTTTTTTTAAATTAATAAATCATTTTTAAAAAAGGGTTTTTATTGAATTTTGCTTAATATCAAAACATGTGTCTCTCCTCATTATTAAAAGGTGATATCGAAAATCTAAAGATCTGGATTCAGCAGGCCAAAATATAAAAAATCCAGCCACAATCATTCCAGGGGGGAAAAAAAATTTTGGGAAAATTTTTGGGCATGTTTTATTTTTTTTTAAAAATAAAAATTTGTTGCATGTTGAAGGTTTATGGCCGATTTCAAATGTTTCCCCTTTGGAACTTAATGATGGTTCGCTGCTCGATGTTAAGACGAAATCTTGTGTTTTAGCTATTGAACAGTTTTTTGGGAACAGGACATTTCATCTGGCTTTTGATTTTTTGGCTGGTTGCATTTTTTTTTTTCAAACCCCCTTTTTTTGTAGCCTGTTGATGCTTAATGTATTTGGCTACCGTTGTCGTTTCCAACCACCAAACCCCTTTATTCTATGAGTCCTTTTCCGGAATTTTTTAAATTCGAAATCCCCGGAAGTTTGGGGTTTTGCTCTCGATTCCCCTTTTTTAAAATTTTTCTCTGAAGGCTTTTTCCCCCAAATGTATTGACCCCAACGCATTGTTGTGAAAAAATTTTCCCCCCTTTGAAATATACGAAATACCTTTGATGGTTGTGGTGCTGTTTTTTTTCCCAAAATTTTAAGAACAAATATTTTCCTTTTTTAATCTCCGACAGGACAAAAACGTAGGTATATTTTTGCGTCAAATATTCAACAATTAGGTTGTTTTCCCCCTCGATGTCGGATTTTTCATTTTTGCGAGTTCTTCTCTCTGCGGGCCCGAAAATAAAAAATAATTGCAATTTTTAAAAGATATTTTCCAGGTGCTTCATTAAAAATTTGGGTATATCTTCAAAAATCCCTTTATTTTTTGGCCCAAACCCCAAAAGTATTTGGACCCAAAATTTCCGTTAATTTGGGAAATAGGCTAAAAGCCTCCTCTTTCTTCTAACCCCTTTTTTTACAAAATTAAAAGTGCCCCCTTATTTTTTGTTCAAGATAGGTCATCTGAAATGTAATCATTATATTCTTTTAAGTTAACAAAAATTTTTTAAATTTTTTAAGGGTTTTTTAAAATTTTGAAGGTTTTTTTTTAAAAAAAAAAAAAAAAATTTTCCCCAGGGGCCTTTTTTCTATACCCAAACATTCTATTTTTTGTTCGCCCGATTTTTTTTTTCCTTAGGCTGCTTTCTTGAAGCATAGTGGTTTTTAAATTTCCCCAATTTTTGGGGATGTATTTTTTTACTGTTTGTATTAGGGTTTTTTTGGGGGTTAGATCTTGGCTTGGCTCGCAAAGCTGGGATTGTCTCGGGGGGTTGTTTTTAAATTTGGTTTTTAAAATCAATTAATGTTAAAAAATTTTTTTGGACTTTTTTTTATAATTAAAGCAAAAATTCCCCAAAAATTTGACCCCTTATTTACTTTAATGTTTTCCCCGTATCCATAAGTGTTTTTTCAAAAGGGGGAAAAAAAATTTTTTTTAAAAAATCAAAAAGGGTTTCCGAGTTTTTTGACAGTGGGGGGGAGTCAACTAAAAGACCATATACAAATAAACGTTTACTGCAAAGCACAAAGAAAAAAAAAAAAAAATGGGGGCCCCGGTTTAAATAAAAACCCCCAAAAAAATATTTGATAAAACGAAAAACCAATAATCTCCTTTAATGCGTTGAGCAAAAAAATAAATTTTAAAAAACAAATATATTAATTTAAAAAGGGGGTAAAAAACCCTTTTCAAAAAAAATTTTATAATAATAAAAGAAAGGTTGGTTTTTCTCTTTTATTTATAAAATTAAATAAAAGGGGGTTCCCAAAAAAAGGGTTTTTGGGCCCAAAATTTATAAATGGTGTGATTTCAGGTTTATAATTAAATCAATTCAAAATGTACAAGTACCCCTTCCTGGGGTTTTTTGCCCAATCACCCATTTTTTTTTTTAAAACCTTCCACTTCTGGGGCTGGGCCCCTTTTTAAAAATTTAAATTTTGATTTCAGTTATATCTCTTGACTACAATCTGCATGTTTTGCATTCAAAAATGTTTTTTAAAAAACCCCCGTATATTTTGGCTTGGGGGTTTTCGTGGCTAAACAAAAACTAATTGAAAGGTAACGAAAAACCCCCCTCTTTTTTTTTTCGTTACAAATAATAAAAATCCATTTTTTACAGAAATTTTTATTGACAAATGTATGGCAGTTGGGGGGGTCCCCCCCTTTTTTAAAAATTTTTTTTTCCACCGCTTTTTTTTATCAAATGGCATCCCAAAATCCCCCGGGATCAACTGGCGTTCAAACAAAAATTTCCCATTCATCAAAAAAACCCCCTCAAACGCACCCCCCTTTTTCTTGCCAAAAAGGGGTGAACGAGTCTCTTTTGTCCTGCCCTGTTCAAATGTTTAACTTTGCCGGAAATCGGGAAAACAACTATCCGGTTCCAATATTAATTTTCTTTGGGGTTTTTGGGCCTAAATGCGGCCGGTTGGGGGAAAATTTTTTGGGGGCCAAAAACATTCGCTCTTAAAAAAAGGGGACGATTTTTTTCGTTTTTTTCCCCAAATTTAAAATTTTGTTATTTTTAAAAAATTTTTTTTTTGGGGGGTTTAAAAGTTTTTCGTATTTACTTTTTTTTTATTAAAAAAAAAAATTTTAGGTTTTTTCTTAAATGTAGATCTACTGTGAAGCTCAGGAATGTGTTTGTACAGGTGGCTGAGGATATCGAGAAAACCTAAGAATTGAAACAATTCTGTTTCTATAATTTTGGAATGGATTTTTAAAACCAATTTAAATGTGTTAAAAATTCAAGGGCAATTTGATTTATTTTGGAGATAGCTCTTTCAAAGAGAAACGATTTTTTAGAGTTTTGCCCTTTAGTGTTAGTTTTATATGTTTTTACGGTTCCTAAATGATTTTCCTTTGGTATGATTTGATAATGATTTTTTGATTAATGACTTTTTTTCTTTATAATTAGATCTTCTGTAAAGCTTATAAATGCGTTTGTACAGGGTGGCTCATTCTGGTTGTTGTATTTACGGGGTATTGAGAAAACCCTAAGAGATAGAGCAATTCTTTTTTGGAACCGATTTTTAAAACACATTTTACGGCCTAGTGCGATCGCGATGTTAAAGATGGACTCAACAATGTGTTAAATTTAGCAAAGAGTTTAAAATAAAAACTCTTGGCAACAGAGCATAACTTTTAAAATGTCAACTATTGGTCAAAAAAAATAAGTTTTGGATTTTGCGTTAAAAACCAGATAAACATATAATAAAAAATAATTACCGAGCACAGAATATGAAAAAAAAATGGGTTTGGTTCTCTAACAAAGTAATTTTATATATTTTATTTTAAAACAGACACCACAATAGATAGCTTTAATGACTTATACTGCAGAAATTTTTTAAATTTGTTTTTTTAACAGGTTCTTTAATATAACTCATGCTTATTACATTTACAAATAGTAGACAAAATATTTTCCGCGTGCCTTAGAGCAGACCATGCTCTAAGCACGGAAAAATGTTCATCACTAGAAAGCTACTCAGATTATCCATCGCAACATTCAAACATATACTACTAGAGGCCCCTGCAACTTGGTCTTGTGAACAATGTGCGTAAGAAAGAAATTATATTAAGAGTAAGTTGTTTCTTTTAGGCCGGGTGTTATGATGTCGGATTGTCTATACTTTTGTGGTTTTAACTTTGGTTTTGTAAAATGTGAATATTATAAACGTCTAGTCACGGTAAAAACTATTTTTAAGATTTTGGAATCGGTACTCCGGTACCATTTAAACCAAAGATTGCAAACTAAAAGATATATTTTTTAGAAATGGAAAAAAAACAGTGGAACTGAGGTTTAAAGTTTATTCTTAGTATTTTTTGGCGCGATTTACTCGCACTTTTATAATACTATGCCTTTAATGGAATTTTTAAATTATCAAAAAATTTTTAGAAATTTTAAAAAGCCGATATGTTGGAATGTTACATCTAAAGTAAGGCAAAGAGCAAGGTCTGCTGAGAAAAACAACATACATTTCCATTTTTTCCATTTATCGAACTTTAAAAAAGGAGAAAAATTCATTAAAAACACTTATGTAACAAAAATGTCATGTGCCTATCCAAAAATATCTGCGTCTTAAAGTTCTAAGATACAAAATAAGACCAATTTCTGTTCACAATTATTTTGATTCACTCTTTTCAGACTTGGCAAGTTTTTTACTAACTGTCTGTATAATTTAGAAAAAAAGTCAAAAAGAATTAGACCAATGTATGGACGAAATTTGGTTCTGTTTCAGAATCTTAGAACTTTAAGAGGCCAAGATTTTTGGATAGGAACTTTGCCCTTATTTACCATAAGTGATTTTGGTTGTTAAAGAATTTGACAATGTTAGAATTAAAGCCTTTTTAGAATAGTCTTTTTTAAAAAACAAACAGTAGATGGATGTTTGTTTAAAAGCTCATAATGCCAGTCCTGGTCAAACACCTTAGAGCTAAAAGAAAAAGAGCAAAAATCTGAAATTCGCCAAGTAGTGGATTTGCTTAAATTTTATAAAATAAATGAAAAGGATCTACTGGGGATATTACGTGATGAAATCCTTATTTTCCATCATGTATAATTTTAAGTTTTTTCAAATGCTCTAAACTTTGAAAATTAATTAATTTTTCCTATAGTTAAAAAAATAAGAATTAGTATTGTTCTTTGGAAATAGGTTACACATGTGTAGCTCTCTAGCTCGCTTAAAGTTTAGATTGGAGCAAGTTTTGGAGCATCACAATCTTTCCATTTCTTTAGAACACACAGTTTTGTATTTCAAACGGAACGATATGCTTTACTGCACTGTCCAAAAAAAATAACAGAAGGTCTTATAAAAATAAATAGACAGCCAGGCATCACTAGGGGCACCGGCAAACCCCAAGGTAACGTTCGAGTTGACATGGAATGCCATATAAAACTGAAAGTCCTGTGAGAACGCAGCAGGGTAAGTCGCCTGGGGACACATGAACATTCGGAATAAAGGCAACGAAAAAGCGGATGAGCTATCGAGACCGGGACCATTCACACCATACCTTCGACCAGAACCTGCCCTTAAAGTGATCAAAACCACAGTATGAGGGCAAACCAGGGAATGGATCCGAAACAAACACGAGAAATAATGGGGGCATCAGTAGAATAAAACATAAGAAGGCTTCATAAAGAGTAGAGGCAAAGTAGACAAACACTTTGCATAACAGTAAGGCACGATAGCCTAAGGGGAACCAATACAAGATAGACTTACACAATGGGGAACCAAGATACAGAATATATGCGATGAGGGGAAAAAACAGCCTACCACATCCGGTGCGAATGTAAATTGTTAAATCACAAAAGACAACCGAAAATGAGTCCACAGGAATATACTAACCAGCCAGTCTCGGGGTTATACAGATTTCTAAAGAAACAAGACTATTGGGAGATTAGGCACAAAAAACCCAGGATGTTACGCTGCCTCCGGTAGTAAACCTTTAAAGGGTCATTGCTGGTATGTCATCCAGCCCATAGGATTTCTGAGCATTAAAATAGGATAAGATACGCTTAATCTGGTCAACTTAAAGCGGAAAAAAATTACGCAAATTGCATCTTAGACATTTTATTAACTTGGTAAAATACTGAGTGTTGCCAATAACAAAAAACAAGCTAACTAAAAGGTATCAGTTACCTGAAGAAAATTTAAAAAGTGTACCGAAAAAAAATGGTAATTAAGAAACGCAAAAATTCAAACATAAATTTTAAATAAAATACCGAATTTAACATTCAGCTGCAGAATTACAATTTCTAAATTAAATTAATTTTTACCGTTGCAGATACGCTCGGCGGTTTCTGAAATTTAAAACGAAATTTTAGCGGTCGCACTTCCGGCTTTAATAATTTAAATTGCTTTTTACCGGGCAATGTTGAAATAAAATAACTTATTGCTGAAAATGTGAAAATGAACGCGGAGCTTCAGTAATAATTCAAGCCATTACGGCAGGTATATAAAGTAAGATTTTTTATGGTTTAAAAGACTAATTAAAGTAAATTACTGTATAATATAAACTTTAATGTTTACTGAAAAGTAATGGCTGCACAAACCGTAGTATTAAAAACAACTTAGGAGTGTACAGGGTGTCCCATTTTCAACACTTTTATACGGTATCACCACTTAAGAGATATGAGAGAAAATCAAAAAATAAACAAATTTATTCAAAATGTGACACTTTATTTACATACAGGGATGATTTAAAAGTTTAAACGGCAATAAGGAAGAAGATAAAATAAGACAAAAAGCATTAATACGGGCCGAAAGCTTCCAAAGGGGCGTATGCCTTTAATGGAACCTTAAAGAAATTTATTAAAACTATAACTTTTAAATCCTTTAATTATTAAATTTTTAAAATTTTAGCGTTATTAAAATTTTGTTTGGGAAATAAATTTTAAATTTAAAATATTTTTAAAATTTTAAAAATAGTAAAAATTTTTTTTTGGTGTATTGGTTAAACTAAGAGTACCTTATTTACGTAAAAATAGAATAATTGGCCAAAATCAATAACTAAAAAAAGAAAAAACTGGGGTACTTTTTAAAATTTTTCCCCGGTACCCCGAAAAAATTTAAGAATTAAAATTTTAAATGTTAAGTACAAAATTTTAAAAAATTATTACATTATTTAAGATTATACAGTAAATCTCTTTAAGATCCCATCAAATGGGAAAATTTTCGCCCAATTAATGGGAATTTTTTTTTTTGCCAAAAGTTTTTGTTTGAAAAATTTAATGGCGTCATGTTAAAAGTTGCCAAAAGATTCCTGCATCCAAAAGGGTTTTTTTGAAGAGAAATCGAATTTTAAATTTAAAATTTTATTTAAAAAATTAAATATTATAGAAATAAAAAACTTTGGCGTATTAAGAAAGGAGATAATTAACTAGTTCATTTTTTTTTTTTACGTTATTTAAAATAATTTTTGGCTGAAGAATACTTTCGGCTCAATTTTTAAGCTCAGCGAAGAAGCAATAAAACCATTTTTTTTGTATTTTTAAATCATTCCTTTATTTTTTAAAAAGTGGTTTATAATTCTTATTTTTAACATTAATTTTAATAACAATATGTTTTAACACTTAAAAAATTTTTTTAATAAATAAAACCACCAATAAGAAAGTTGAGGTCTGTAACTAATGTATTGTACTCTATGGAAATTGCCTCGTTTTTTAAAGAAAAAAAATTAAATTTTTAGACATCATTGTTTATTTGGGAGTATATTTTAAAATGATTTTGAAAATAGATGCCATTAAAAAATACAATGTTATATGGTTTAACAAAATGAAACACACCTATTTTCTTATTTTTAGAATAGGCCAAACAAAGTGTTTTTTATTTTCCATACCTTAAATAACGTCAGAAAAAAATTAAAAAAATCGACCATTTTTTTTTCCGAATATTCCGGAGTACTCGAAAAATTTTGCAGCAAGGGTTTTCTTCTAAGACTCAAAATTGTTGGAAAAAATTTCTCAAAGTTTAATAATTTAAATAGCTTTTAAAATTATTGGAACTTCCCAATTATGGTCTATTATGAAACTAGATTTCTTTAAAACTATATTTAAATATGATCCACTCTTTTTTTTTTGCAAATTTTTTTTTTTAGAAAATTTCTTATCTAAAATGGGAACACTTACTTAATTTCAAAAAACCTTTATTGGCCCTGTTGCAAAAAATTTAAAATTTTGGAAAAATTGATTATCAGCAAATCGCAAAAGTAAAACAAAATTTTTCCGAAAAAAATATAATACACCCAATTTCCTGTTGGGATATGTTTAAATCCCTTTTTCAAATTATTGGGGAAAAATCCCTAATAAATGGAGTCAAAAAAACATACTTTTTAAATCATAAAAGGTCGAAATTTTATTAAAAATAGAGGCTTTACCTAAATGATGCGTTTTTAAATTCAAACCAAAATATTTGACTGAAAATTCAATCAAACATTTTCAAAAGACAAGATTTTAAAATTATAAATTTTTAATGATTGTTCATAATAATTACCTTCCATCAACAGATTGTTTGTTAAATATATGAGGTACATTTTTTTAATGATGGCTCCAGGCCTTAAATATTTGCTATTGTTTGCCTTAATCAAAATATCCTGTGGATCAAAATGGTCTGAGCTTAGCATAGGGTGCTTTGGTAAATGTTGTCCCTCTTCAATACCCACAAAAGAAAACCAAATGTTTCTTGTCATTGGATCTGAGGGAAACCTAAAATATTAAAAGATCCTTTTGTATAATGTATAATTTCTCCCACAATATTATAAACCTACTCACAAACTAATAAATTCGATAATATTCTAATAAAAATAGTAAAACAAGTACAATGCATAAATAACTTTTGGTCTAGTTACTTTCCTTCAGGCTATTGTAAATCTACGCCACTGACCTGGGTAAAAACATCGCCTAGCAAACAGAACCTAACTTACCTATCAAAAGACACATCTTCGTGTAAATAGTCCAATTTTTTACAAAAACACATTCAGCACCATTTTAGAGTTTTTAATATAAGTTTGTAAATAGTTTTAACAGATAGTTTTAATGAAAAACACCACAAAACACTTAAGAAAATCCAGGGCAACGTCGCATTACACCTAATCAGGTTCATTCCATTTATCAACGGACCGGTTGTAAAATTCCTACGCGTTGAAGCGGCATTGCCATATTCCGCCTGCGAAATTCCTTTGCGGGCGAAATGTAGCAATGCGAAACGTATTTAACTTAATAAAAATAAATAAAAAATGGTTTATGTAGCAAAATTATGTTTAAATTATTTATTTTTTAAAGCCAAATCTAGTAATCTATTTATTTTTATGCCCATTTTTTATTATAAATATTGAACTTAAAGGCAATTTTATTTAGAAATGTTTAAATTCACTTCAAGCTGGCAACAGATTTTATCGACTTTAGTTACGCGTTACGTCGTTTTCCAATGTCTGACCGTAAGTTCGTATTTTCGAGTTCCTGTTTGGTATCACCACTTAAGAGATATGAGAGAAAATCAAAAAATAAACCAATTGTTTTAAAAATCTGTACTTATATTCTACATACAGGGTGATTTAAAAGTAAGCGGCATCCTTTAGGGAACGTAATTCTTGCATAAAAATAAGACAAAAAGTTTCTATTAATATGGGTCCGAAAATGCTTCCTAAGGGAGCTATGTCCCTTTGAATAGGACACCTTAAAGAAGATTTGTTCTCTATAACTTTAAAACCCTTTAAAATTAAATTTTTAAAATTGTTAGACGTTATAAACATTTGTAGGTAAATAAGATTCTAAATTTAAAATTTTCTCTAAATTTTTAAATGATAATAGTAAAAAGTGTGTTTATTCTTCTATGGTACGCTCTATCGAGTTAAACTAAGAGTACCTTATTTACGTAAAAAACTCCAGAATTTTATAATTTCTAAACAAAATCACAATAACCTAAAGTGTAAAAGAAAAAATGATATTTTAACACTTACCTTCCCCCGTATGTGACGTCCCTGAATAAAATTTTAAAATTTTGAATTTAGAATCTTATTTTCCTTCAAATGTTTATACCGTACAACAATTTTCAAAATTTAATTTTAAAAGGGTTTAAAGTTATACAGAAAAAATCTTCTTTAAGATGCCCTACTTAAAGGGGCGTAGCTCCCTTGGAAAGCATTTTCGGACCCATATTAATAGGAACTTTTTGCCTTATTTTGCAAGAATTACGCTCCCGAAAGGATGCCGCTTACTTTTGAATCACCCTGTATAAATAACTCTTAAGTGGCGTCGAGTGTTTTTTAAAATTTTTCAATTAGTATCAATCCTGCAATACCAAATAGGAGATTTTATTGACAAGAAATCGACATTTTAACTTTAAAATGATTTAAAAAAATTAAATATTTATAAAAGAAAAAACTCGGCGTCAATTAAGAAAGGAAATAATTAACTAGTTAAAACAATTTGATTTTCTTTTTAATATTTAAAATAATTTAGTGCTGAGGAATCGTGTTCGCCTCAAATTTTTTTTTAAAGCACCAGCGAAGAGGTGCAATAAAACCATTATTTTTTTATATTTTTTAATATTCTTTTAATGTTGTATTATAATATACTTATTTTTAACATAAATCTTTAATAACAATATGTTATAAAAAATCTTAAAACAAGGCCTTTTTATCGAACAAATTCCCCTCCCCCTAATAATATTAAATTACCAACCAATGCAAGAAGTTGAGGAAGTAATCTATATGTATGAATGTATATACAGGGTGGCCCACCACATTCGCCTCGGTTTTTCTACGAAAAATGAAAAGAGTTGGAAAAAAACTTTTAGCACAGTCATATGTTGGTCTGTGGGGAGCATATTTTAAAATTATTTTGAAATATAAAGGGTGACCCCAAAGAGAAGTACATATCAAAGTTATATTTTTTCTAATGGAACACCCCATATTTTTTTTTTTTTTAGATACTAAAGACCAAACAAAGGTAAGTTATTGTTATAATTCCTATACCTAAAACTGACCATTTTTGAGAAATTTAGGAAAATTAAAAATTACAGACCATATTTTAAAAATAGGAGCTGCTCGTAATTAAATTTACTGCTTAGCTTAAGGTTTAAGTTAACTATTACATAAAAGTTTTATCTCAATATTGTACAGAGTGGTGAAAAAAATTGCCTCAAAGTTTGGACATACATTTTATTAAATAGCTTTCTAAAGTTAAATGAAACACCCTATATTTAGTGGTCTATTTTGACGCAAAACTAGACTTTCTTTAAAACTATATTAGGGTTTCCTATACCTATCTCTTTTACTTTTTTTGCAAAAGACGTTTTTATATTTGACTTATGAATAGTTTCTTTATCTTAAAAATGGAATACCTTGTACTGTAATTAAAAAACCTTTTTATTAAGGGCCACGTAGATTCGCTAAAAGCACAAGTTTAAATTTTTAAAAATTAGATGTATCTGAAACAAAATGCAGACAAAAGTAAAAAGTTCAATTATTGCCATTTCTAAAATATTAAAGCATTCTTTAAAATGAGAATCAAAATATAGTAAAAGGTACACCTATCTTAATTTTTGTTGGAACGAAATATGTTAAAATGCCCTTGTTTCTTAGCAAATGTATTGGTCTTTATGGTAAATTAAATCCCAAAATAATTTTATAATAGGGTCAATAAAAACATACATTTCAACATGACTATCACCAAAGGTACGATTATATTTATATTTTTTCAATAATAGTAGGCTTTGACCTAAATGACGTTAATCATTATTTGCAAACAAAAATATTTGACAGTGACACTTGCTAATCAAACGATTATCATTGATTAAGCTACAAGTAGTTTAAAATTATAAACGTTTTGAATGATTGTTACATTTTAATTAGTTAAAATAAGGAAGATGAAATGATTTTGGTAATCGGTGAGTGTCAAGAAATATGTTTATTTGCATCAAAAGTATATGCCCAAAGGTATTCTAACAGGCTTCATCCTATACAGTACAGAGTGTTCCATTTTTAAGATAAAGAAATTATTCATAAGTCAAATATAAAAACGTCTTTTGCATAAAAGCAGAAGAGATAGGTATAGAACAGCCTAATATAGTTTTAAAGGGAATCTAGTTCTGCGTCAAAATAGGCCACTAAATGTGTATATCCAAACTTTGAGGCAATTTTTTTACCACTCTGTATAATATTGAGGTAAAACTTTTGTGTAATAGTTTACTTAAACCCTTAAGCTAAGCAGTAAATTTAATTACGAGCAGCTCCTTATATGTTACAGGGTGTAAACAATTTTTAAAATATGGTCTGTATTTTTTAATTCCTCTAAATTTCTTAGAAACGGTCAGTTTTAGGTATAGGAATTATAACAATAACTCTCCTTTATTTGGTCTATAGTATCTAAAAAATAAAAAAAATATGGGGTGTTCCATTAGAAAAAATATAACTTTGATGGTGGGCCACCCTGTATATAGAATAAAATAAAATACTGTCCTTTACCATATAATTTATGTCATTGCCAGATCACAGACCTCTAGGGAAAGAGAGGGAGATATTTCTGCCATAGAGATGGTCATCATTAGTGTAAATACAACATAACATAGTCAATTTTTTAAATTTTTTTTTTTTCTTAACTTTAAAGTTAAAATAAATTTAAAATTTGTCAACTTTTCCTGTGATAGTAGGTTGAATTTAGGTTGATAATTACCATTTCTATGGCAAAAACATGTCGCGCCATTATAAAGGTTATAAAGTGGGCTTTCTATATTCTTCAACGAAAAACCCTAAAAAATGTTTTTTTGTTTTATTTTTTGCTTCTTTTTTAAAACGTGTTGCCCTAAAAAAAATTTGCCCTTAATAAAGAGGTTTTTTTTTTTAAATTTTACTTCAAAACTGATTTAAAATGTTTAATTTAAGATAAAAAATATTGTTTGCCAAATATCTGTCAAATGGTGTAATTATTAAAAATTGTAAATTTATATGTCCATTTGTCTATTATGATACCCTACAGGTCTGTATGCGTATATGTCATTTATATTTAGAGAGTAATAATTGAAAGCATTAACAAAATGTAAAATTTCACGTTAAATTTTATGCCTAAAAGCTTTTTAAAACATTTTATCGAAAAAAAGTAACGCATGAGTTTAATCTAGGCTGAAAATTTTGCAGAATCTAAATTTGAAAATGTTTTTCACTGTCATGATACCATTTTAATAAATGGCTATATATTTAGCTTTAAAATTATATACGAAAATATAAATTACTGATGCGGCATATACGAGTCAATCAAATATTTTTTTTTTTTTGGGCGCATTAATTTAAAGTGAGGTGGGAGGCGCTCCTAAAATGCATTTATAGAAATCCGCGTAAGACCAGTTAAACATTTTGCCTGTTAATAACGAAATTAAAAGGGGTATGAAAGCAATTTTAAAAATTTTAGGGTTAAGAAAATACTGTCTTGTCTTTGAAAAATATATTGTTTTTTTACTTTAAAAAAGAATTATTATTTTTGTGTGTGTGTTTTTATTTACTTGGTCAACAATAAAATAATAAGGGATTAAAAAATTATTAAAAAAATAGTATACAGGGTGATTCCTAAAATGACGCCTTTTTTAAATGTGCATAAAACTCATTAAAATAAACAACTTTTTTAAATATATTTTTTTAAAACTCAAAAATAACAAAACTACATAAATTTCTTTGAAAATGTGTCTAGTGCGGGCCTGGGCAAAAAAAGATAGTTTATTTCTTATTTACGTTTCTTTTTTGCCTTGGTAATCACGCGTTATAAATTAGTCGCTTTGCTTTTACCGGAAGGAGTGAGGGTTTATTTTAAATCATTGTTAAATCGCGAAAATGGCACAATACGAAAACAATGAATACGTGGATATGTTGCTATGGAAAGTGTCGTCAATCTGCAGCCGCTGCTTCGTGATTGTACGTGCGACGGTTTCCCTTGCGGGCTTATTCTGGACCCAGGTGTTTTATTAACCTAGTTCAATGGGCTAGGGATATTGGCGATTTGCAAGAGCATCATTAAGAGCATGCAGGAAGACCGAGAAATCCTAAAAATTTGGAAAGGGTGATTGCAAGTCAGGTGGTTTAAGAAAAAAAAAATGTGGACAACATTGCGGGAAAAGCAGTTGTATCGCTTTCTTGTTCAACGTGTCCTAGCACTACAACCAGAAGACTTCCCTCGAGTTTAGTTTTGTAAATGGTTTTTACAACAGCATAAATGTGGTCAACCTTTTTTCACAAAAATTCTAGCCATGGAAGAGGAAATTTTCACTCGAAATGGAATTAAACTTTTCGACAGGACCGTATTTGACACACTAAATAAATTTAAATTTCTAATTGTTTTGTATTTTCAAAAAGTTTATTTAAAAAAGTTGTTTATTTTAATGAGTTTTTTACACAACTAAAAAAAGGTCAACTTAGGAATCACCATGTATTATTTTATATGGAAAAAAATGTTACTTTTTATGACGCGCTTGTGTTTAACAACCGAATGGAGTGAGGCTGGTAATAAAGAAGAAAGGTATCTTTTCCTTCAAATAAAATATGTTTGTTTTTTTTAAACTTCGACAACTTAATGCAAAAACATTGTTGTTAATAGTAATAATTATAAAAAATAAGTGGGTTTGCAAGGCGGCTTGGACCAGTTTGGTGAATAGTTGCTATGGTAATGTAATATAAAGCTGTCAATGGACCGACCCTGTTAATAATAATATTATTTTTTTAAATTGCGTCTTTAATTGCTTTTTAATTTCGTATTGATGAGCAGTTATTAAGTAAATTCGATCAAATAATAACCATTTTTTTATTTTATTTAATAAATAAAAACTAGCTTTAATTTTACTTTAATAAATATTGAGTTGTTGACGCTTGTTTTGTTGTTTGTTTGTATGTATGTTGCTATTATAACACTTTTTCCTCCGCCGGCGGGAAAGTGAAAAGTAAAGCTCCAGAGAAGAAAAAGTTAAACTTCACGGTTGCTTACACAGTCGAGTAATGGATTTACTGACCTTTTAAAAAAAAATAATATTTTGTACTTGAAATGCTTTAAACTAAAAAAGCAATTTTGTTTTACTTGTAGTAACTTAAAATTTATATAAAATTGAAAAATACACAATGTAAGGTGTGAAGTAGCCATCTTGTTTATGAAAATTTGCCAAGACAATTAAGAAAAGGTTTTAGTTCAAAATTTAAAAAAGTCATACATTTAACAATATATTTTTTTTTAATATTTAATAGAATTATTATATATCTTTCAGTTTTGTCAATATGTATTAACATTACCTATGAACGATAGACTTTGACAGAATATAGAATCTTGTTTTAATAACACTAAAATCTTGTACTTTCATTTTGTATCAATTAACAAATAAAAACAATGAGAGTATAAGATTTTAATGTTATTGAAACCATAACATTGTCTTACACTTTTTAGGAAATAAAAAGTTTTTGGGTTTTGACATTTCAGATATTTGTAGTTACCCGCCTTTTTCTATTTTCTAACTTATATTGAAAATTCTTATTTAAATCTAAATATTTTATTGCCCCCTTTATTAAAACGTTCAAAAAATAGACCCCTTTCAAAAACAAAAAAATAAACTGGTTAGTTAGTTAGTACGAATAACTTTAATTTTATGCCGCGTCTTTTTATTTTAATTTATTTTCTTGCCATATTCTACAGAAAAATATGCACCATACACATGGCTATTTTACATTTTTTAATATAAGAAAAGCCAAAAATATAGTTTGGTTTAACGGTCGTAGAGTAATCCTGTACAATTTTAAAAATATAAATTTATCCGACATTTTCGTAAAAATAAAAAATAAGCCTTTTGTTTAATCGAACCAACACGCTGGAAATAATTTAGCTTTTTAAATTCAGAGTATCGATCATTGTCACTATTTTAATGTTTCAGTGGATTAGCCATTTCACAATTTTATTTTAAAAATATATTGAGAGCGATTAAAAAATAAATGCACGTAGTTTTTTTAGGTTTCATACATGTTTTTAATTATTAGTTGCTTTAAGGGGATTTTAATTCTGACAGTATATTTTTATTACAAAAATAAATATAATAATTCTAATATTAGTTAAAAGGATATAAATGACAAATAATACTTTAACTAACACACCTCATGATTAATTTTTTTTAGTAATTTTATGAGGCACTCTTAGACTATTTTACAGCATAGCAACCATTACTTTATAAAAACACAATTTAATAAGAATAAAAAACATTTATTTTAAACAGTGTGATTATAAATAATAACAATTGTGTAAGTTTAAAAAGGTTATAACTTTGTTTCGGTATCTTCTATATATTCAGTTGTTGTTAACTGGTAGCTGTGAACTGCAAAATTCTGCACACAATTAAAAGAAACGTGTCGTTTGGAGCTTCATCCAGAAACGTTGTAAAGTTTTTTATTGTCTTAACTTTTCATTTTTAGGTTTATGTTTGTCATTTTGGCGTTTCAAGTAAGCTATTACAAGAGATTAGTGATCATAGAGTATGTAGCCCATAAACTAAATGCTTTAAGGACTTTTGCCTATAACAAATAAGAAAATAATTACCTATGTACAGGGTCTTTGATTATATTTACGTGGCTTCTGAGGCCTTTATTTTAAAGACAGAAAAAAATGTTTTATATAAAAATCGAAGGTTTTTTCATATTATCATTTGAAATTATCAGTAAAAAATATCGCAAATAAAAAAATAGAAAAATATATTCCACTCAACTTTTTTAACTAGAACACCCTGTATATTATGTGCTACAATAAAATATATTTTTTTCTAATTTTAAATATATATGCAATTATGATATTTGGTTGAACCATTTTTGAGATATTTAAGCTTAAAATATAAATAAATTGAAAAAAAAATCATATTAGTATCAAGAAAGCTATGAAAACAATAAAATTGTTTTAATAAATTTGACGTATTGATATTGTAAAAAAGTTGAAATTTATTATTTTAACTATTAGAAGTAGTTTGTAATGCTTTTTTGTCGATGGGCTATTCAGAAGAAAAAAAATCGCTATTATGCGTCTTTTTTATGGTAACAATAATAATGTGACGACGGCGCAAAGGGAATATTACTTATTATAGCCTTAGCAACGGGTACCATCTATAAATACTATTAAATACATAGTAAAAAGTTTATTAAACGAAAAAGCTTTAGAATAAAGAAAAGGACTGCAGCACGAAATGAAAATCCTCGATTTTCCAGGATAATTATTATACTTTTTCTATTGGACTAGCACTAACTACTTTTAATAATTTTAGAAAATTCTGAAATATCAATCTCGCATGCGGCATCTAAACTTAATAAAACAGATTATAAAATTTATTTAACCATACAATTTTACAAATTTTATCCTTATAAATTTATGTCCGTTTAGAATTTTCCCGAACAAAACATGCAGGACCGACCTAAGTATGCATTGAAAATAGCTAGCTTTATGCAGCAGGATCCAAAGTTTTTAAATAAAATTCTATTCAACGACAAGTATTTCTTTACTGTAGCAGGAATGTTTAATCACAAAAATAAACATTGGTCCAGAGAATACCCTCACCAAATTCAGCATCATAACAATTTTATTGTTTCCATGGCTTTCTTGATACTAATATAAAACTTTTTTGTAATTTATTAATAATTTAACCTAAAATATCCTAAAAATGTTTTATCCAAATACCAACAATGTATACTTATTTAAAATCAAAAAGATCTTTTGTTGTAGCACATAATATACAGGGTGTTTCATTTAAAAAATTTGAAGTTGCCTATATTTTTCCATTTTTTTATTGCAATAAAATCAAATATATAAATTTCAAAAGATAATGTGGTAAAAATCCTACAATTTTTATATAAAACATTTTTTTCTGTCTTCAAAAATAAAGGCCTCAGAAGTCACGTAAATATAATCAAAGACCCTGTACAATAATGTAGCCACATAAAACAGCCTACCTTTTTGTAAAAATAGGCTAGCATAAGGTTTTCGTAAATTTCATTAAATCTCTTGAAGTTTCTCAACTCAAAGCAAAGGTATGAACATTTGCTTAGATTTTACTGGAAATAAACTGAAAGAAGCTTTCTGGGCTACAGTTGAGATATTTTCCGAGTCGTTTTCATCAGCCATTTCGATAATTATTGTTAAGAAAGTTACTCTCTAGAGATGAGTTTATTTGGTAATAACAAAAAATAACATTCTGCTTAGGTTTATATTGCCAAGTTACTGAAACGTCAGACTACTACGTTTTTTAGATTTTCTTAGTAACTGTTATAAACCGATTTTAATATGCAATGCAAAATAGGCAATTTTCTACAAAATCCGAAAAAATAGTATACGCACCTCGTCAGAAAAGTGATTTTACTTGACTCGTTTGGTATACCATACTTATCAAGTAAAATTTCAGTTTTCTGTACTTGATACATAATGTACTATTAATTTATTACAACAGGGGAAACAACGATATGCCATAATTTTAATAAAAAACTTGAAAGAACAATACGCTGGTTGTAAAAATAATGATTTTAATTTTTGTTTAAAAATTATTTATTAGTCGCAAATACATGTGTATCAGTAACAATTAAATTAGGAAATCCTTTGAATTGTAAATTTTGTGTCTCCACAATAACTGTACAGGGTGTCCCAAACTGGACGCGTTCTTATGGAAACAACCCTTATTTGAAGGGTTAGAAAAAAATTGACCAAAGTGTCCGGAGCTCAAATTTAATGAGAAAACTACTGGCGCTAACAAAACTTTGCTATCTCTTATCGTTTGGCCACTAGAGGGCGTTTCTCGAATTTCGTCGATTTTTTAAATGCTCCATAACTTTCTTATTAATAAAGATAATTAATTTTGATAAAAACTTTCTCAAGGCACTTTTTTTCGTAGAATTCATTGCGATAGACAGATTTTTTACAGGGCGTTTAGATTTTCGTGCACCCCCCCAAAATCATTTTTTTTATATGGACCACCCTATATATTATAGGATTTTTGAAAAGTTAGTAAAATTTCCTAAATTTTGATGTATCACTTGTTATGTTTATTTTAGAAACCATTAGCAGTATTACGATTTAAAAATTAAAATAATATGCCTACAGAAATCAACATTGCCATGAATAATAAAATGACATAGGATGCTAACATGTTACGATTAAAGCCACATATTTAAAGTTGCTACATAAAAAAGCAGTAGGCCGTGCATATAATTTTTTTGTTTTAATATTTTAACAGCTTCTGAATAGTTGAAATATTTTGGTATTTTTAGTAGAAAAAAAAGTAATTTAAATAAGTTTTTAAAAAAGGTTTTTAAAAAGTGTTAAAAAATGTATGAAAATTTTGAAAAGTCAACATGCTTGATTGTTACATAGAAAGCAACAAAAACGCTCAGGCGGCAAGAAACTTGTATTTTCAAAGATATCCCGAACGGCAGCAACCATTCAGGGATGTATTTGCTAGACTTGCCCATAATCTTCAAAATTTTGGCTCTTTTAACAAACCCAGAGCAAATTATGCTCAAAATCAAGAAATTCAAAACGAAAATGAAGTAAAACTCTAACCGTATTGGGCACTTTATATGAAAATAATGGTACAACTTCCACAAGAAAACTTGGAATTAGAGACTGGCATATCCAGAAGCAAGAACCACAGGATTTTGAAAAAAAAAACAAATTTAAGCCTTATCGAACCCGTAAAATCCATCATCCTCTCCCTGGGGATTTTGATCGAAGAACTCGTTTTTGTGAGTGGTTTTTAAATAAAATACAAAATGAACCAAATTTTGCTTTAAATTGTATTTGGTCTGACGAGGCTTCGATTAGTAGTGCGGGCATATTTAATCGGTTGAATGATTATACTTGGTCCCAAGAAAATCCCCATGCGACTGTCCAAAACAGACAACAAGGAAGATTTAGCTTCAATGTGTGGGTGGGAATTTTTAGAGGACAATTCATTGGACCCTACATTTATGATGAACCGCTGAATTCTAGACAATATTTGGATATTTTTTGAGGGACCAGGTAGAACCATTCTTGGAAGATATTCCCATAAATCTGATACTCAGAGTCTTCTTCCAGCATGATGGTGCCCCTGCGCATTGTGCAAGGACCATAAACAATTACCTTAATGTTCAGTTTGGTGAAAATTGGATGGGAAATCAAGGGCCCATACACTGGCCTGCCAGGTCACCGGACTTGACTCCCTTAGATTTTTTTCTTTGGGAAAGAATTAGAGACCTTACTCATAAAAACAATAATTTTAATAGCCGGGAAGAATTAGAAAGGGCGTTGCGAGGTGCGTTTAACTGAGTTCAAAATATAGAACTTATTAATGCAGTTAATGCTGTTAAAAAATATGTAGAATTTGCGTACAACAAAATGGGAGACAATTGAACGTTTGTAAACATAATTTAATTTTATTTTTGTTTATTTATTATCGTTTATTAGGTAAATTCCATAAAATTTTTATTAGGATTAGGTAGAGTTATGTTTTTTTGTTAATATTGTTGGTTTGTTGTTGTTGTCGTTTGTGTTTTAGATAATTATTAATTTAATATATTAACTATGAGTAATCTTATCATAAAACTTTAGATCTCTTGTTTTAATCATAACATGTTAGCATCCTATGTCATTTTATTAGTCATGGCAATGTTGATTTCTGTAGGCACATTATTTTAATTTTTAAATCGTAATACTGCTAATGGTTTTTAAGATAAAAATAACAAGTGATACATCAAAATTTAGGAAATTTTACCAGCTTTTCATAAATCTTATAATATATAGGGTGGTCCATGTAAAAAAATTAATTTTGGGGTGGTGCACGAAAATCTAAACGCCCTGTAAAAAATCTGTCTATCGCAATGAATTCTACGAATAAAAATGCCCTAAGAAAGTTTTTATCAAAATTAATTATCTTTATTAATAAGAAAGTTATGGGGCATTTAAAAATCGACGAAATTCGAGAAACGCCCTCTAGTGGCCAAACGATAAGAGATAGCAAAGTTTTGTTAGCTCCAGTAGTTTTCTCATTAAATTTGAGCTCCGGACACCTTGGTCAATTTTTTTCTATCCCTTCAAATAAGGGTTGTTCCCATAAGAACGCGTCCAGTTTGGGACACCCTGTACACCAAAATTAAATAAAATCAGTATATGTAACATGAACTTATTATTTTTCTGTATAAATAAATAAAGAGGTATTGTATGAAAACCTTAAACAAAGCCTGAGTATACTAAAGAAATTTATATAAAACTACTTGGGTTAAATGTTTCTAAAACTTTTCTTCAAAGAATATTGTTATAGCATCCCAAGAAATTTTAATTCACCTCACATGCACAGTTTATTTTTGCAATTACTTAACCAAAAGAACATTTACTTTATCTGATTTGCTTCTTATTTATTTATCAAACATACTAATGAGTATCAAGCCTAATTTAATATTTCTTCTGCAGGGCATTTAGGAAAATATTTATTAAAACACAATTTAGTTTATTTCTGACACGTCTATCAATCAACTGCGTATTTAAATCAGAATTTTTGCGTTACTCTTATAAGAAATCGAGTTAAATGTACTTGATGACGTTTATTCCTTTTTTTTCGTATTTTTTTTTTGTAAATTTAACTTAAAAAATTAGTAATGTTGCTAGTATGATTTTTTTTTTGTGAAAATTAAACAATAGTTTTTCTGAACAAATACCCAACTTGTTTTTATAAATTTAAAATTACTAAATGAAACTTTGCCGTACGAAATTATTGCCATTTTTTGCAATAAAACGTCCACAATCACATATCAAGTTTTCAATGTTTTTTTACAACAATATTTGTAATCATCTGCTACTCTCGGCAAAGGTTGTAAATGTTATGTAAATGTCCACTTTTGTATCTTTTAGGCTATCTATACTACTTATTTTTAAAACGGCAGACAACTCAACATTTATTATAAAGATAATTTTGTAATGTAACGAAATATAAGAAATATATTTCGTTAGAGGTTTTTCTTATAATCCTAACTAATAATTTAATTAATAAGTTGGGATATTTATAAAATATTTTGGTGAATGCGCCGGTGAAAATATTTAGGAAGAAATATAATACAAGTCCAGCCGCTATATAAGAATATGGTGGGGGATATGATAGCTTACTTGGGTACTAATAAATAATAAAGGATTTATCCAAGGAAGTTTTAAACGTGTATGGAAGCCCAATGCTATGGCCCATTCGATCAAAAAATGTCCAGCCCAGTATAAAAATAACTGTCAGACTTGGCCTTGCCGACTCTGCGCAAAAAAAATTCCATGAAATAATTTAATGTGTTGCCCACTTACACACTGATAAATCAATGTGCAGTTAGGCAACACATTATACTTTATGAGAGCCGGAATACCTTTTTTAATGCATCGGCGCACGCGGGCGTATGATATCCGCGGGACCATCCACCAACCGTTGGCGTCGTCGTCTCATCAATCGCCGTTTTCGTTGTGGTTTGTGCCCTTTGCGCCGTATTAGTTTCGGTTGTTTTGCCTTGTGATTATATTTTGTGGTTGCAGGAGTTTTTTGGATTGATAAAAACATTTTTATTTTAGTGATTAGTGTTTATTTAATTGTGACTATAATTTTGTGTTTATTGTTTTTTACTTAATATCGTAACAAAATGACTGGAGGTTGTATGGTTTTGTCTTGCAAATCCAAGGGTAACATACCCGGCATTTTTTACTTTAGGTAAGTATTTCTTATATTTAAATTAGGTGTTTCTTATGAGACGTAACGTTAGGTAACCGAA
>JAHBCN010014152.1:0-23148 GCA_019359885.1 Listronotus oregonensis
TCAACAGCCGCGAAGAGGAAAATTACGCATTTTTTAAGGTGTTTGTTTGTTATACGGTTATTATAGAACGGATTATATACGATTTTAGGAATTTATTTTTTGTTGGTGTATGTTTTTGTAATGTACGTTGTGTACGTTACCGATGGCAACTGTAAAGAGCGAGAGATGCTTTTCTGCATTAAATAGAATAAAGACATTTTTACGCAACACAATGGGGGAAGGTAGACTCTCTGCGTTGGCCAAGTTAAGTATTGAAAAGGTCTTTATAAATAATATTGTAAATTACAATAAAGAAGTAATCAATCATTTTGCAAGTGCCAAAGACAGAAGGATTTAACTAAAATTTATGACTATTTAGGTAAGTTAAGTAACCCTTTTTATTTTTTATCATATAGATATGCTTATTTTTAACTTATAAGTTGCCGTCTGGCATAGCGATATTGCTTACTGTCGGGTCTGAGATTTTTCTTTAGAATAGGTACCTATGTTGTGCATTTTTTCTCTTTAAATAGATGTCGATGCATATTATTTGTTATATTGTTATGTTTCTTAATAAATAGAAATATAATTCTCCAAATAAAATAATCTTGCTAAATCATTTATTTTTGAAATAAAATGCCTAAAATTTTTTTTTTTTAATTAAAAATCGGTTAAGTCATATGCATTTAAAATTTTAACTAATGACCTCCCCGAAAGATTGACTACGAGCCGCCATTGGTTGTCCTTAGTTGGGAGTTAACCAATTTAAGGGCCGATTTACTTTCATGTATTTTCGTAAAACTTCCTAACACAAGAACTAAAACTCTATGAACCTTTACTATAGTAAAATGATAATAAAGAAAATCTTACTTTCTTGACAATAATAAGAAAATATATGTCCTTGGATCAAAAAGTGTCAAAAATGACCGTTTTTTTTCTGTCCTACAAGAAAGGCAATCACTCTACTCAACCATCGACTCAACCTGTTAAAAAAATAGTATTGAATCATTACCAAGAATGACTGCGAAGTTTTTTATGTTGCCCAATCCAGAGTGCTATACCGAACATTGTTATCGGCGATCCTCCGAAACGTTATTAGCTGACGCTGGAGGCGATTTATTGACGGTGAAGGCATGGAGGTTGGCGCTCCTCGACTGTGGCCGAGGGTTATATCAAAGATTTCGTGCAAAATAACATTCAAATAGCTTTGAATGTTTTAAATGGTAATTAGTGTAATTTTAACATAACGTTAAATAAACAAATTATTGTTTTACCAAAAATTGAGACCTTATTTAATTTTACTGTTGTTTTATAATTTTATAAATGGGGCGTTTTGTTACTTTTTCGCCCTAGATGGTAAAAGTGCAGTTTTACTTCCTCAAATGGAAGCGTAAAATTGTATTTTACGCTCGATCGTACAAAACAGTGTTTTTATTTTTTACTACCATGATATATAAGATTATTAAAAGTAAAAAAAAGACATAAGCTGGTTTTTTACTAATATATGCTAAGAAATTTTAAATTTGTAATATGTGCACACAAAAAATAATAAATAACATCAAAAAATTTTTAGGTTTTAGAATAGAACGTTTTAAACAAAAAAAACTGTGTGTATGTGTAAAAAGAGTTTTCCAAAAAGCTTTAATATTCTTTTAATATATAACAGCGGCCATGATTGAAATGAAAACAAATTTTATTTTTTGACAGTTGTGTTTAGTGTAGTTCAGCATTCAATTATGACGAGATAAACGCTTCTAGAATGTCTTATTATTATTTTAAAGCTTTGTCAAAATAGCCCCTAAAATCTCAATATCTCCATTAAGAACTTCTATTAAACACAATCCATAAAAATGAATTTCTTCATTTAAACTTAAAGCTACAATTTTGTTTTCATTTTTCAGAGTTATAATGACTGGTGGACTTTTAGTTTCCAAACTATCCTGATTTTGGTTTTCAGAATCTTTACTTGGCAAAATATCAGTCTTATTACTATCGTGATGCTCTACTGCTTCATTAATTTCAGTTAAATTACTTAAATTAGTAAATGTTTCTTGAGGCTCAATTAAAGGCTAAATTAAATAAAATCAAAAAATTCAAAATTATAAAATATATGATTTATTTACAACAAAAAAAAATAACAAATTATTATTAATCAAACAAACCTACATACAAATAAAAAATTTAACTAATTATACAATACCAAAAAATATCAATATATAAATACATAGAAAAAATCAGACCATTCATTTAAACTCATTTATACCATAGTTTAAAGAATATACAATATATTGTATATTCTTTAAACTATGGTTTTATAGTCTACAATAATTTCTCAAATAAAAATATACCTATACATGATCAATATCTCTCGGAAATGTGTAACAGCAGATTATGCATTTTTAACTGTGCACTTCTGCCATAACACTCTCCCCAGAGAAATTCGTCAATGTACTCCTCTAAAAAGGAACTAGACATTATCCCTAAGCGTCTTAAAGTAAGCAAGTGCCTTTCTATATGGTTTTTAAATATCCTTTTCAACGGATCAACAAAATTTGTTGAATAGTTGACACTTTTATGTATATACCCCATATTTGGGAGATTAATATATCCCTTTCAACTATCTATACACACCCCATTGCCATTCTTGTAACAGAGTCAAGAGTTGTAGAAGAGCGATTTTTAATAAATTTACCAAAACCTTTTTTTATTATTTACATCATACATTGGTCAAATGAGTCAATGGTTACGTAAAAATTTCGGAAGACACAATCTTCCTACTCTGCTTGCAATTTGTCGAAGGTTTTACCCCTATCCTGACTTTTTCACGTAAACGTATAGAATTATTAGGTCTGTTTGTTATTCAGAAATAGTTTACTATATGTTACACTTTTTGTTCACACCTAGTTCTTAAAAAAGGTGTAAAACAGTGTACACTATTTCTCAATAACAAACAGACTTTTTATTAGTAATAATTTAGCATAAATCTATTGCAAATTTTATTTTATTACGAACAATTTAGTAAAGCTAATATATCTTTACATCAGATTTATTACAATAAACGTTATCAAACATCCGAGAAACCTTTTAAAGAGAAACTCAATTCGCTATTATATTTTCATCATTTTCTATGTTTGTAATCTCATTATCAAACAGCATTGAACTGTTGCATACGTTTTCCTTGTTAGAACAGCCTTTTCGAATTAACACAAAGTCGACAATATTTAAATAAATATAGAAGAATTCATTACCATGTTAATGTAAAGTAATGTAAAATATACAGGAAAAATAGAAAGTTTCACATTTTTGTAAAAAGTACAGGGTCATTTAAGGAGAATTGAACAAGTCCATAGTTATGGCTTTCCTTATAAAAAAAAAGTAAAATAGCCATCTTGTTTGTTTTTTTCCGTAAAATCCTAAAAGAATACTTAAGAAAATTATTTTAATTGAAACAAAAAAGATAGGTATATAATATAACATTTTCTTAATGGCACACCTTATTTATTGGTTCGTTTTTGAAAGTGTCTCATTTTGTTCAAGGCGTTTCATTAAAACGATTTTCTATTTATTTTAGTAACAACTGAATTAATTTAACTTATATAGGAAATTTGCGATTTAACTTAGAAAGTAGAAAAAGGTTACGAAATGCCAAACCATGAAAAGTCAATATTTGGTCAAAATCTATCGATTAGTGTTGGTTAAAATAACACACTTTATGAAAGAAAGATTTTATGTTTTATAAACTGTGACCAGTGAAGTCCGCATCATAAGGCATGTTTTTTTATTAGTAGTATTTGAAGGGCCTTATCACATAAGGGAGGATTATCGACCTCACCCAGCTAGGCTTATTGAGAATAAAAAGACAGGCTTTTTCTTTTTTTTTCAATTAACGTAGTTGCTTTTGAAACGGTTTTATTAAATCATGAAGATTATTGGTTTTTTTTTAATATCACAGCCAAATTGAAAGATTTTTTTGTTTTGCTTGCGCCAAATTAAAGGTCTTCGTAGCGCGGGTGAAGCACAATTTTGTTTTTTAAATTGGGCGGGAAATTAATTTTTTTTTGCTTTAAAATTTTTTAATATTGTTTTACCAAGGTCTATTGATCCACGTTACGATGAAAAAAATATATGTGATGTGCCTTTAGTCGATCTAGCTTCATGAATTTTTTATAATTTTTAAAAGGGTATTAGGGGGTCAAAAAATTTTAAATCTATTTTTTTTGTTATTTTTTTAAATTTATCAAAAAAAAATCGTCTTTACCAGTTCATCTTAAATCTTTTCAATCCAAAATTTCTATTCTTAAGGAAATTAAGAACATACAGGGTGTTAATTGAGTGCCGATAATACAGGGTCAAGGGCGTAGCTAGGATTGTATATAAGGGGGTAGACAAAGAAAATCCTAGATTATATTGTTTGTTTTGATCGTTGTTTTTAACATATGAGTTTCATTTGCGCAGTGGAGGTAGTAATTAAACAAAAATATACAAAAATCAGAAATAGCTTGAATGAATGCGAGCGTTGCCTCCCCTCTCACCCCGCATCCCGCCAACTTGCTCTGCTCCTATGTCTATTTTACTAAGGGTTTTTTACTACTTTTTTAAAGTTCTTTTGGTTTTCACAAAACGTTTTATGTTTCATTTTTCTATAACAAAAAAAATTACGCTATCCTTGTCGTTATAAGTGACATTTTTTAGAGTAAGAAATGATGTAAAAAAATTATATTAGAAATCACATCACGTATAGTTGGATTTTACAAGCCATCCTTGAAGCCTGTTAGTTTCTTAGGTCTTATAAGAAGCGTCGCAAGTTATGAAGCTCGTCAGAATTGGTTTACCAGCGAACGACCGCTTTTCTAAGGGGGCGCCCCCCCTGCCCGTACCTCACTACCATACCATGGAATCCTCGGGTGATTTTAAGGAGAAAAGTTTATATTAACATATTCTAAACCTCTAGTTTTTAAGCTACAGGGTGTTAATATTTTAAGAAAAAAGTTTTTTATCACAATTTGATCATTCTTAGATATTTTTATGAAATTTTGTTCACATCTTTTCATCATTATAGCATTTTTTGACTAAAGATTTTTTAAATTTTCACGACGCCGTACGGGTTTTGAACTGACAATTTTTTTAAAAAATTGTACGTCACTGATTTTTCTAAAGACCAAAACTATTTTTAAAATTCCCATTTATTTTGGAGCAAATTTTAGACTAGACTTACTTTCGTACGAAAAAAAACCAAAAAATTTTTCAGTAGCAATGAACTGATGAAAAAAAAATTTTTGTTTTTATTTTTTTACGCGAAAACGGTAAGTCGTACGAAAGTAAGTCTAAGAACCAAATTTGCTCAAAATAAATGGAGATTTAAAAAAAAATTTTTGGTCTTTAGAAAAATCAGTGACGTACCATTTTTTCTTCAAAAATTGTGAGTTCAAACCCCGTACGGATGTCACTGATGAAAATTTAAAAAAATCTTTTACGTCAAAAAATGCTACTTAATGATGAAAAGATGTGTTCAAAATTTTATAAAAATATCTAAGAGTGATAATAAATTATGATGAAAAACTCACTTTTTTTCTTAAAATATTAACACCATGTAGCTCAAAAACTAAGAGGTTTAGGACAACTTTTCTCCCAAAAATCACCCGAGGATTCACACCCTGTATTATCGGCACTTAGTGATGAGCAAAGCAAGACCAAGACCAAGACCGGGCTAGTCTTGGTCTTGGTCTTGGTCTTGCAAGTCTGGTCTTGGTCTTGGTCTTGCAAGCCCAAAGAAGGTCTTGGTCTTGGTCTTGGTCTTGCTGCAAGAGTCTTGCTGGTCTTGCTTTTTTTGTTAGTAATTATTTAAACTAAGCAATCTTAAATAAAATATATAGTTTTTTAATACTTACAAATAAAGATGGAGACTACATTTTTTGCTTTGAAATTTTAAAATATACCAATTTTAACCTTACATGTACATTTACATTATTTGATTAAAAAGGATATTTTAAATATAGGGGTTTATTTATTTATAGCGCTTCATTTAGTGATAGGAAATATTTAAATTTTCTTTGAAGAAGCATATAAAATTACAATACTGAGTACTCTGAGGGCAGAAAAAAAACTTTTAATTTCAACCAGATGTGAAATTTCCATGAAAATGATTCTGATATGTAAACATTGGTTTCTAATTAAAAAAAAAGGTATTTAGAAAGCTTTTCAGTTCAAATAAACTTTCTATGTTCAAATTAGTCAAACATTTGCCGTACAAAGTTTGTACAAATACTTTATAAACATTCTGCATATACAAGGTGGCTCGATAGTGCGACAAAGATCGATATATCCGAAACCGTTTATAATGGTAAAAAACTGAATATACAAAAATTATAGAAAAAGGGCGTAAAATGTAAAATTATTTTCTATTTCAGAATTTTTCAAAAAATCTACTACCACTCAAGAAAACTTCCTTATTTTTAGCTTTTAACCTAAAATAGAAAAATTATAGCAAAAAATTCATTTAAAAAAATCGCTTCCCTGTATATTATGCTGGAAATTCTTGAACTGTTATTTAGGTACAATGTCGACGTAGATGGTTTTTTATATATCATTTTCGGTTTTGTCAAAAATGACGTCACCATTATACTTTTGGCATTGTTTTGACTTTTCCGTCTAAAACCGAAAGTGAAATTTAAAATCCATTTATATAAAAAGTATTCCTATATAAAATGACAAATATATTTTTTATTAAACCATTACTTTTACATTTATATCTTAGTTTAAAGGAGCAATCTAATGATGCTACTTCTTACAGTGTGGCACAAAAATAATGTTTTCCTGGATTTTGGAAATATTTGATTCAGTAAGTGGCATCACTAGATACCTAATTAAAAAAAAACATTAGGAATAAGTAAGTAATTTTCAGCTTCTATAACTTTTGTACTCTTAGTTTTTCTCTGTCGTAAACGGTTATTATTTTTGAAACATGTTACTCAATCTACTAGTTATCGTTTTTAGATAATTTTATTAAAAAACGAAGTGATCGATTTAATTATTATTTTATTAAAAAAACCTGTTACTCATAAAATAATCGCCTTTTTAGGCAGGTTTCGACACATTTTTTGTCATGTCTCTATGAAATACCTCTGTATATTAAATATTAAAATTGAATATTATAATTAAAAAAAAAGTGACAAAAGTGCAAGAGTCTTGCAGGTCGGTTTTGGTCTTGCGTAGTCTTGCATCCCTCGGTCTCGGTCTTGGTCTTGGTCTTGCATACCCCGGTCTTGGTCTTGGTCTTGCAAGCGAGAAGGCGGTCTTGGTCTTGGTCTCGGTCTTGGTCTTGCTGCAAGACCAAGACCAAGACCGCAAGACCAAGACCGGTCTCGCTCATCACTATCGGCACTTAATTAATTAACATCCTGTATAATAAAATTAAAAGTTTTTTCTAAGAAAATATCGAAAAGTAGCGAAAAAAAAATCGATTTTGAATTTTTTGATCACCCTTTGAAAAACCATGAAAAAATTCATGAAGCTAAAGACACATTACATGTATTTTCTTCCTCATAACGTGGACTTCGTTAAAAAATAGTAAAAATTTTTAAAAAGCCCAAAAAAATTGAATTTCCTGCCAAAAATTAAAAAAAATATATATATAAAATATGCTTCTTCCGCGCTCCAAAAACCTTTAATTTGGTGCAAGAAAAACTAAAAAATCTTTTACGGTAACCTTGATATTCAAAAAATACGAAAAATCTTCATGATTCAATAAAACAGTTTCTTAAGCACCTACATAAATTAAAAACAAGGAAAAAGCACGTCTTTTTATTCTCAACAAGCCTAGGTGGTTAATTTTTTTTAAATGAAATGGTCGATGCCCTTTGCCTTTGACATTAATTTCTGTTACGATTAAGATAAAAATTATTCAAAAAAATAGTAATCACGTGATTTGCATTATCTGTCGATTTTTTCCAAAAAGTGGGGTTTACATAGGTATACAGGATGTCCCAGAATATATGGGCAATCTCTCGGAATCTAATAGAACACCTAAAAATATTATGACAAGTTCCCATAAACTTTTTTCCTACCGAGATAGGTACATAACGGACGCCCCTGGAAATCGTTTTTGTTTAAATAACTTTTAAAATACTAGGCGTAATTTAATATTTTTTATGTGATGGTTACTAGATAAGTCTTCTTAAAGTGAACCCATTAAATCATATTTGGTTTATTTAGTTTACCAGGGACGGACTAGCTCTGACACAATATTAGCAATTTTTTTAACACCCTGTATGATAAAGGCTCAACAATATTATTTTTGGACAGCTTAAACTAAAAAAGGTATTCTTGATTGACATCGATAAAATCAACTGTTTACGAGAAATAAAATACAGGGTGGCCGGCCATATTTTGACCCATTTTAATCGAGAATAACTTTGGAACAAATAAAGGTATCAAGATGCGGTTTTTGCAGATGCACTTATATTTCTTTAAAGTTTATTCTCGTACCTTCACGATTTTATTGTGACATTCCATTAGCTCAAAAACAAAATGGCCGATTTTCCATTATAGGACAACTATGTTATTTTAAATGGAACACCCTGTATATGTTTCTATATTTTCAAAATTTAATCTTTCCCCTTTAAAAAAATGTAACACATGCTATAGTTATCTCAAAAAACAACGTATTTATTGACCTTCGAAAAATTGACTGCATGTCGACCAACAATATTATTTAACAATTAAAATTTGCTTCATATGTTACAAAAAAAAAGGATCGCCAAAGGTTTAGGTTATTCACAAAATAATAGTTACAATAAGGTTACATTACTTTTTAAAAAACTACTGTAAATGTTGAAAATGCCTTCCGCCGACTTCGAAAACTTATTAAAACTATTGACTAAAAATTCTTCAGGAATATTTTCTATTATGTTTCGGATATTAATTTTTAATTGCTCTAAATTTTGGGGAAGTGGACTATAACACCTCTCTTTCACATATCCCCACAGAAAAAAATCTGGAACAGTCAAATCTGGTAAACGAGGTGGCCAGGAAATAGGGCCTCCTCTTCCAATCCACCGGTTTCCAAAAACGTTGGTCAGTGAATCCTTGGTAATGTTAGCATAATGTGGTGTAGCCCCATCTTGTTGAAAATAGACGAAATTCAATAGATTTTCTTCTTGCAATTGGGGATAAAAAAATATTTCCAGCATATCAACGTAAGTCCAAGAGATTACAGTTGGTTCATGAAAAAAAAATGGCCCATAAATTTTTTGCTTTGACATACCACACCAGACTGTGACTTTTGGCGAATCTCTAACGTGTTCGTTATATTGTCGAGGATTTTCTGTTGCCCAAAACCTGCAGTTATGCTTATTTACTTTTCCATTGAGGTGAAATGTGGCTTCGTCTGACATTATTAGTCTATCCAAAAAATGTATATTGTTCCTTACTAAATTTTGAATTCTCTGGCAAAATTCCACCCTTTGTGGAAAATCAGTTTCTTTTATTTCTTGTAACATTTGAATTTTGTATGGCTTTAATTTAAGTTCTTTTTTCATGATTTCTTGTACTGTAGTTTTAGGAATATGGACTGAACTTGAGATTTTTCTTGTTGACAATGTTGGATCTTCCTGGTTATCTCCAGAATTTGTAACGTTTTATTTAGCAAATTCTCATTGTTTACTAATTTCTTTTTACGGGCTAAAGATCCTGTACTCCAGAATTTTCTGTACCAGATTTTAATTGAATTTTTTGTGGGTGGAGCTTTATTAAACATGTTTCTAAATCTTCGCTGGGTTTCTTTTACTGATTTGGTTTCGGCAAACATAATAACACATTTTCCTTTTTCGCTTAACGAGAACATTTTGCGCTTCCTAATTAAAATAACTTGTCAAAAATGACCAACAATGGCTGACAATGAGGCTTGTTGCTGTTATGGAAACGAGATAACTTTGTTTCCACAGGCGACTTTTCAAAAAATCCTTTTAAAATAATATTCCTATTCGACATACAGTCAATTCTTTGGAGGTCAATAAATGCGTTATTTTTAAGATAACCATAGCTTGTGTTACATTTTTTAAAGGGGAAAGATTAAATTTTAAAAATATTGAAACATATACAGGGTGTTCCATTTAAAATAACAAAGTTGTCCTATATCGGAAAATCGGCCATTTTGTTTTTGAGCTAATGGAATGTCACATAAAAATGGTAAAGATACGAGAATAAACTTTAAAGAAATATAAGTATATTTGTAAAAACCGCATCTTGATATCTTTATTTGTTCAAAAGTTATTCGCGATCAAAATGGGTCAAAATATGGACGGCCACCCTGTATTATGTTTGGTATTTTATTTTACATTATACAGGGTGTTTTCTAATTGTACGTCAATATTAAAGGAAGCAATTTTTGGGTCCATTTTAAAAAGAAAACTTCATATGAACGTATGTCCTAAACGTCTTAACTTTTGAGATACAGGGTGGTAAAATTTTCAAAAATAAATAATTTATTATTAATATCTGTAATACCACTTTAGATATTTTAATGAAATTTGGCATAAATGTACTATGTATCAAGAAGAATTTTTTAGTGTACCACATTTTTTTTATTTCCACCAGTGGCGTTCGTACAGAATTTGGCAAATAAAAAAAATTGATAAACTAAAAAATGCCAAATTTCATTAAAATATCTAAAGTGGTATTACAGATTTTAATAATTTATTTGTTTTTAAAAATTTTACCACCCTGTATCTCAAAAGTTAAGACGTTTAGGACATAGGTTTATATGAAGTTTTCTCTTTAAAATGGACCCAAAAATTGCCTCCTTAAATATCGGCGTACAATTAGAAAACACCCTGTATAATGTAAAAAAAACTACCAAACTAACGGCCGAGTGATGATCGCGTTGTTAAATTTAGCAATGGACTTAGCAATTGTTTTAAGTTAACAACGGTTTAGAATGTTTAACAAAACACTACTCAATCAACGGTATTACCTATGATAAACTTTTATTGAATGTTTAGTTTTTTGAGTTTTGTAGTTTTTATTTCTATATTTCCAATATTTCCATATATTTCAAAAGTTTTCTGATATATTTCCGGAAATATTTCCAAATATATATTTTCGGAAATTTTTCATCACTAGTCACCACTCACTTCTTTAAATTATTATTATTTGCGCAAATCACTTACAATATTAAAATAATAACTTAATATCAAATATTATTTTTTTTAAAAGCAAATCGTAATACTATAAAAATATTTTCACGAAGAATTTCCAACTTTTTATCACTCACTTATTTTTGAAAACTGCTTTCCCATGCACTTAGCCCTTTTTTATTTCGATACACTACATGACTACATATTCACTCACATAAAGGTTCAATGATATTTCCCCAGCAATTTTGTAAACTTCTCTTTTCAATATTATCCTTATCACAAAACAAATTTTACCATTGCATCGAGGCTAATCCGTTTGCTTTGGTTTTTTTCAATATTTGTTTAATGCACAAATAAATAAGAAGACTATTGTAGACACTTTTTTAAACCGGTTTATGCTATCTGTGAGTAAATAATGTGGGATCATCCTGAAAAATAACAACTCAAAAAAGTCTGAAGATAAGAACAAAATAAATATCCAATGATAGGTGTTTTAATTTCAGCTTTGTTTGACAAACGTTTTTATTGTTAATTTCTCAGAAATAAAATCACATATGTACAGGGTAACGTTCCTCGAATCGCAACAGGCCAATAAAGTAGCGTCTAATTTTATTGGGCAGTGGATATTTGTCTACACAGTGAAATAATATTTGTTGGTGCTTGTCAAGAAAACCACCCCCGGAATTAGTTTTTTTTTGATTATACATTCAAAAGTTCATAATTTTTAAACACTTTAATAAAAAAAAATCGAATGCTTTATGTATTTTAATAAAATTTAAGAAACATAGTACATAAAATATAATCCAGGTCTTCGTTGAACTTAAACAGCAATATTCTCAGGGACGGATGAGCGCTAAAATTATTATCGGGCATTTGGAGTGATGCGGCGTCATAAGAATTTTGTCTTCACCCCCCTTCCCAATACACACATATTAATTAAATTCCCTTTTTTTTAGATAAAATAAATAGTATATTTATATTATTGAGAACACCAAGAATTTTGTTTTTTAAAAGATACATACGTAATAATAAATTTAAAGTAGCAAAAGTTTTTAATAGTTTGGAATTTTGTGCAACGCAGTCGATTATCTCTTCAACTTTGAGATTAAAAAGGATTTCTTTTTTAACCGCCATGAGCATAAAGCTGGATAAACGTTCTTGACGTAAAGTAGTTCGTAGACGATTTTTGAAGTATTTCAGTTTTGAAAAACAGCGTCCACAAGCCACTTGAGTGATGGACTGCGTTGCGACATATTTATATGCCAAACCGATAATCGACTAGACACTACATATTAAGCTGTACCGTTTTAAAACTAAAAGGCAGCAAATCACGCAACTGCGACAAAAATTGGTACACTTTTAAACTTGTTCTTCATCGACTTCATCATTATCTTTGATTTCCTCTTCGCTTTCAGAATTGTCCGAAATTTCTTCGTCATCATTGTCTTTAGCTTCGATTGAACTCAAGCCATTCTTCAAATTTGACAGCAAAGTGGGTCAATTCTTTTCTCAAACGTTCTGCGATAGCTTCTTCGTTTATTTTTATCAACAATTTGCTGAGCTGATCAAAAGCATTCATTGGTATTGTTTCTTCGTTGACTTCGTCAATTTTTTTTGGATCTAGGTATACAAAAATTCGATAGTTGGATTCATTAAATCTTGCACTAATACTCGTCACCGCGGTATTCAGGATATCGTTATAAATATTAATTCTGTATTTATCGAGTACGCTCAGCTCTTACTTGTCAGAATCGGAACCTGAATAGTCCAATCTTTTTTTCGTTTGATCGGTAACTCCTTTTGGTGTTTGACCGGCAACTCCTCTTCCACATTGAGTTCATTTTTGTCATGAAATTATCTGCTGCAACTTTACTCGCTCAAAATCGCGTGAAAAAGATATTACTCTCTTTTTAAAATGCTTTCGTAGATCGTTTTTTAATCATTTCAAAAAATCATTTTAAAAAATCAATTCCTGAATTTTGCAAGTATATAGACCAAGGAGTCGAAATTTCAAAAATTTGTTAGTAAATCTGGCTGGTTATAACAATTTCAAATTTCAGTAAATTTTCTTTCAAATTTCTGGCTTTCAAACGAACATCTGCAGAAAATTGTCCATCGGTTTCCAGTTTCAAAAGTGCTTCGATAAGCGAGATATATAAAGCATTTTTGCTGTTGTTGAATTCGCCAAAAATTTTTTCGACTGAAATATGTCTGTATTGTTTTTTTTTTGTTCGTCCTGTGTTGTATCCAGTTGGACTGAAAACATTTTAGTTTGATTTATTTTTTCACTTATTGCTTTTTGCATTAAACGATTGATTTTGATATCAAGGTCACAAAACCTGTTCTTTTGTGTCCAGTGTCATGTGATTTTTTGCTATCTGTGATAGCTTTGCCAAGGTAGGAATTGAAGGTCGAATCGTGTTTTCATTGGAGTAAGACCAATTCTAAACAAAATCTTTCTTCTTTAAATAAGTGTTATTTTTTTCTCTTCAACTGACCGGCGCTGCAGTATCGAAATCGCGGCAGCGCACCGGGCCTTTGCCCGGCTTGCCCTATTGCCCATCCGTCACTGAATATTCTGATATATTTTTTTCTTTCACCTATTTGTCACCCCATAAGAGAACATATGTGTCTGAAAAATTTGATTTTTTACTCACATTATCACAAAATAAAATAATTTCTTTATTTTCCATATAAAGAGATGATACGATGCGGTTCTTTGACGTGTCTTTGCTTGAATAAGCAATGTTGTCAGATGTTTTCTAATAATTTGTTATTATTGAAGGTTGTTTTTTTTTTTCGTTTAACAGTAAAGAAGTCTTTTTTATAGAAAAAACTAACCAAAACTAACAAACAACAACTTTCAAACTATTACCTACTTCTGGCTAGTTCCTGGTTAGTGCTGGTTAGGTTTTTTTATTATAAATATAATAATATTTCCGCTTGGCAACACAGTAAACGTCGTGTAAAGTATTCCTGAATTTCAAACAGACCTTATTATACTTCCTTTCACGAGGGTTTGTACTTTCGTCATCAATTGCCTTACTTTTTTTAACAAATTAAAAAGGTCAAAAACAGACTGAAACAAATTAATGACGTCAAAAAGGTTGGTCGTTTCTTAAAATCAAAATGGCTGCCGTTCAGCAGCTGATTTTTTAAAGCTATACTTCGTTTCATGAAGGTTTGTACTTTCGTCATCAATTTCCTTACCTTTTTTAACAAATTAAAAGGTCAAAAACAGACGTCAAACAAATTAATGACGTCAAAAGGTTGGTCGTTTCTTAAAATCAAAATAGGCGCCGATTAGCACTGATTTTTAAAGCTAAATATTATCTAAAATATGGGTTATAAAATTTTTCATTTTAAAACTTTGTAAAAAGTAAGGTCAGATTTTATTTTTATTTTCGTTTTTTTATTGTGTAAAATGCCTCGAGGGTATTCAGAAGGTAAACAAAATATGATTTTAAACCTTATTGACTATTTAACACAGGAGAAAATGCGGAAATTAACTTGTTACTACTTACTGCATTTTTAGATAATAGATTTTTTTATTCTTGTGGTTTGTTTTTGGGTTACATATTAAAATGTAAATTATGACTATATTTCTTTGAAAACGTTTGTTGCTAGCAAGGTATAAGATAGCCGGTACAAGAATATTATAAAAAATAAACCAATTTATCTTTTTTTTTTAGCCCGAAAATCAGAGTTTAAAATAACTGCAAATCTTATATCGCAGGTATTTCTTTCGGTTTTCAAAGGCTTAACACTTTGGCTTTAAAAAATTAAATCTTGCTAAAAATTTGTATTCGGATAAATACTTGTTCCATTATGCCGTTTAAAAACACCAATTTTCAAAAAAATCGGGGTTTCGATGGTCTTTCATCATGAGAAACACAAAAAAAAAAAATTGAGAAAAGAATAACGTTAATCTAGATATTTTTAGGTGAGATAAAGAAAATCTTGAATCCGCCGATAACTCTGGTCAATCGAATTTTTTTGATTTAACTTAGCTTTACCTTAAGAAAATTAAAAATTTTATTGGTGCAATCGGATCATGATGAATTAAAATTTTTATTAGAAAACCATTCTAAGGCTTAAAGAACGCATTTAAACGTACTTGCATCAATATTCTAACTTTAATTAAAAATGTGAACAGCATTGAATTTATATGAATTAGCTACGACAACCCTTTTTTCCAAGTAATGACCATTGATGACGAAAGTACAAACCTTCGTGAAACAAAGTATACAATAATAATATCCTAAAATATGGGTTATGAAATTATGTCATTTTTCAAACTTGTCAAAAAAATTGTTTTGTCAAAAGTAACGTCAGATTTTATTTTCATTTTCGTATTTTTATTGTGTAAAATGCCTCGACGGTGTTCAGAAGGTGAACAAAATATGGGCCTTTGTTAAGTCGACTTAAAAGTAAAGCCAAGCTTGACTTTTGTTCGGGTTGCAACTTAGTTAAACTTAGTGAGTGATAATGCTGGCACCACCGCATCATGATACTATTACTAGAAGATAAAACCACTTGGCGATTTAATTTCACGACGTTGCATGACGTCACTCGATACAACAATTCTGCTTGTCGGTTGGGAAAGCAGTGTTTTAAAAAAACTTTTTTAACGTTTATTGTATTTGGCATTACTATTACGTTTAAAAATAAATAAATCATGCGCTTAATCCATCTAACATCTAAACAGAAATCGGAATGCCATATTAAAACTCGCCGTTTCTGAAATTGTCTCAGTGCGTCAGGCGTGCGAAATAGGCTATCTCTCTGGGTTTATTTTGGTATAATCATGCCCATATTTAAAGTACGACTTGTTTTTCTGCTTCTTTAGTGTTCAATATTAACCTTATATAACATCCATATAAATAATTTGATTAAAAAAAAAAAAGAGAACATAAACTAACAAATAAAATTCCAAAAAGAACATCAAAGAAAACGTTTGTTGCTAGCAAGATATAACTTGAGCAAGAATATTATAAAATAAACCAATTTATAACCTTTTTTGAAAATCGGAAAGAGTTTAAAATAACTGCAAATCGTTATATACATGCTATATTCCAGGTATTAACTGCAAATTGTTATATATGTATTATATTCCAGGTATTTCTTTCTGGTTTCTATAAGGCTTAACACTGTTGGCTTTAAAAAATGAAATCTTTCTAAAAATATATTCTGATAATTACTTGTTCCATTATGCCGACTAAAACACCCATTTTCTAAAAAATCGGGGATTTCGATGGTCTTTTATCATGAGAAACACAAAAAAATCAACAAAATTGAGACAAGAATAACGTTAAGTCTAGATATTTTTAGGCTGAAATAAAGCAAATCTTGAATTCGCCGATAACGCTGGTCCAATCCAATTTTTGATTTAAGCTTAGCTTTACCTTAAGAAAATTAAAAATTTTGTTGGTGCAATCGGATCATGATGAATTAAAAATTTTATTAGAAAACAATTCTGAACGTGCTCTAAAGAGCGCTTTGAAACGTACTTGCATCAATTTTGCCTAACTTTAATTAAAAATGTGAACAGCATTGAATTTATATGAATTAGCTAGGACAACCCTTTTTTCCAAGTCATGACGTCATTGATGACGTAAGTACAAACCTTCGTGAAACGTTCTATATTTAAAAAATAGTGTACACTATTTTACACCATTTTTACGTCAGTACTCCTAATGAAGGTGTATTTTAGGACTCGGTGTGTACAAAGAGTGTAAAATAGTGTAAACTATTTCTGAATAACAAACAGACCTGATAATGAACAGTTTCTAGAGCTTCAACTTTTTTTTTTTTTTGTGAAATTGCGATAGATTTTGACGGCGTAATAATTACCCTTTACATTTATAATGTTGCATATTTAATTGACATTTAACCGTTTTAGCTTAATTCAAAATAAAGGAACGCGATGGATTTTCTGTTTTTGCTCTAAATTAAACAAATTAATGAAGCAAAAACTAATATTGGAACCCGGCAACCCTTGTGTCGTCACACGGAATTTTAGTCTGAAGACAAATTTAGAGAGCCAGGCGTGAACTTTAAATTGCATTTACGCAGAAACCATTTTTTTTTATGAGAAAAGATATTTGGAAGATGGATCTTTAAAAGGCAAACAAAGAGATTTGGCGTGTTTTAGATCAAAAAAATTTCATGCAACAGGCCCATTTTCAAAAATTTGTGTACCTCAAAATTTTATGTAATAATCCAAATTCTAGGGAGATTACAAGTAAAAATAATTAATTTTTAATAAAAATATAATTAATATTTACATAAAATGGCATTTTTGTATCCTGAATGACCTTTTACAAATATTCTTTCGTAGAGCCAATTTTTACTAGTGTTTTCTGAAATGAGTTGGTTAGATGCAAGTAATTTATTAAAAAAAAGTGCAAAGTATGAACATTAATGTTATAAAAAAACTTTTTGGCAAAGAGGTACAAGTGTGTGTTCTTAGCAAAACATTAAGGTAATATATCAACCACCAAACAAAAATGTAATTAAAAAAAAATTATCTAGTGCTTGTAATTTTTACAATATAGTTCATATTCTGATGATGGTTTAACTCAATAAACCAAAACGTCAATTAAACATTGATTTCTATTTTAAAAAATGACCGAAAAAACCCAAAAAATAAATAATAAAGTTTAATTATTGCACAAAACCAGAAAACAAAATGGCGGGTGATTTCGTGAGTCCATCGTGTTTTTTTTTTTTTTTGGCGTAGAACCAGGTCAAACCAGTTAGGTTCCTTTAGTATGTCACCGGGCACATAAAATTTTTTTTTACGACTTTTTTTTGTGGTCTTAAATTTTTTTTAAATTAAAAAAAAGTGTTTTTTAAATTTAAAAAAAATTTTTTTTCCCCCGATTCCACCGCCATAAAAAAACTATAAAGATCCAAAAAATTTTTTGTGTCAAATTAAAGCTCACACTGTGCGTTTTAACCTTATAAATTGTTTGGGCACAATTTGCACTTTCACCCTTTAAAAATGAGATAAACTGAAAATATATTTTTTTGTATTGAAATTTTCACCAATCGATAAATTTTTTTATTTTGAAAATATTTTCATACTCGAAAATATAGAATTAATCCAAAAAAATTTTTTAAAAAAAAAGAGCGTATCGTTTGGCAACAGCGTTTTTAGACGAAAAAATATTATCGGGGCCCTCCCGCATGCGGTTAGCGTTCGTAGTAATACATTAGTAGTGGTGGTTGTCAAAATTTTGAGTGTGCTTTTTATTTAAATTTTTTTAAAAAAATAAAACGAATTTTTGAAAATTGTGTATGATTTATACAAATCTGTTTTACAAAGACCTAGAATAAAGGGTTGTTTCATTACTATCAATCTGAAAAAAAGGGGGACAATCTAGAAAAAAAAATTCTGTCAAAAAAAAAGATATTTTTAAAGGGCGAAATTAAAAAAAAATATCATAAAGACTGTCGTAAATCTTAAAAGATTCTCAAAACTATTATCATAATTTAAATCAAACAGTGGCCCGGTCCTTTAAATTAGGGCCCCCAAACGTAAATGCGATATTTTCAATATTAGAAAAATGTTTTTTTTCAAAAATATAAAAATAAAAAAAAAAAAGAGTTAAAAAAAAAAATCTTTTTTAAACAAGTAATTTAAATATTATTATTTTACCTGCATAGTATAGTTGGTAACTTTCTATTAGTTTATTTTTTGTACTGAAACAAAAAACGAATTTCAATTTTATCCTTATAAATAATGTTTAGGGTATTTTTTTTTTACATAGTACTAAATTTTTAAGGTAGTAAAAAAACTACCCATAAAAAAAAAAAAAACTGCCAGAAATAGAAATGAAAAATTTATATCTAAATTACGTGGCTATAAAAATTTTTTTGCGTTTGATGAAATATCATAAATTATGTTCACCCCCTAAAACATCTCTAAAAAAAAAAAAATAAAACCCCCCAAAAATAGGAAAACGGTTTCCGAACCTATCCAAAAAAAATTCGACAATATCTACCTCTTCTCGTTTGGTAGTGATGTTCAGATAGATCTTTTACTTCCCCAAAAATGTCCCAAAAAATTTTAAATTTATAGTAGTTATTTTTACAAAGGCTTTATGTCCCCCAAAAATTAATTTCCAACATGTACTTGTGTGAAAGAAATAAAAAGTTGTAAAGTGTAAATTTGTTCCCATTAACATTATTAAAAAATTTTTAGGCAAAAATGGATTAAATTTTTGAAAAAACTAATAATGATATAAATAACTTCTTACATATTACATTTTTGGGTCTGGTAAAAAAAAAACACCCCCAATTGGCGATTTTTTTAAAATTTCAATGAAAAATTCCCTTTTTTTAAGGCAAAAAAGCGGATGATGTGGTTTTTACCCAAAAAAAAAGCAATAAAATTTTTAAAAAAATTGGGGATTATTTGACATTTTTTTTTAAAAATTTTACAAAATGTAATAAAAAATGCACCTCTTTAAGACCTTTCCCCTGTTGCTAAACGGAAATATTATTAATTTATAATAAAAAACTTTGTCTTAAAACCTTAGGATAAGTTTCATTAAATCAAAAATATTTTAAAAATTAGCCCTTACAAATATAATTGGGGGAAAAAAAAAAACCCTTTAACTAACCACAACTAACAATTTAACGAGGGGAAAAACCAACCGGAACTAACCAAAACTAGGTAATAGTTTGAAAGTTGTTGTTTTTAGTTCTGGTTAGTTTTATATAAAAAACAACCTTCAATAATAACAAATTATTACAATTAGACATGTCAAAAAAAAAGGGATCGTATCATCTCTTTATATAAAAAAAAAGAGGTTTTTTATATTTCTGTTAAAAAAGGCGTTTAACGAAGCTCTAGTTTATATTTTATGTACTATATTTCTTAAATTTAATAAAAAAAAAATAAAGCATCCGCAATTTTTTTTTGCTAAAAATGATTTAAAAAAAAAAGAAGTTTTGAATGTATAATCAAAAAAAACGAATCGCGTGGGTGGTTTTCTTTACCAGCAACCAAAAAAAAAATTTAATAAAACTACAAATTGGTGGGTTATTAATAACTGATTGATATTTTTTATGGGTTTAAAAATCTCCCCAAAATTTTTTTGGATATTTAAAATTTTCCTTTTCTAAACAACTTAAGCAGCCCTTAGATCTGCTTTTTTAAACCGTTGATAAAACTTTAACTACAAAACCCCCCCGGACCGTAAGTAAGATCTTTGCAGTCGGGCCGGTCCCAAAACGCGCGCAAAAATAAGTTTCGCCTTTAAAAAAAAATACTGACTCAATACTATAACAGGAATCTTAAAAATTTTTTTTTAAAAAAATTTTTTTTTAAAAGGGGGTACAATTTGTACCAGCATGTATATAAAAATTTTTTTAATAATAAACTTTATTCTCGATTGCCTAAAATTACGATACTAAAAATAAAATTTTTTAGTTTCTATATTTTAAAATTTAACAAACAAAAAATCAGCTTCAAGTCGACGCTGTTCGAAGCGCTATTTGTCTACTTTAATCTAAAAAAAAATATAACTTGATAGCTTAAAATTTTAGAGATATAGCAGTGGAGATGTTAAAAAACGTGTTTTTTTTGAAAACCGTTTTTTTTTTTTTTTCGAAATAAAAAAGTTCTCGACCACTAAAATATGTCGTAAAAAGCGATTTCATGTACACAATTACCTTGTTAAAGAATTCCCTAAGTCTGGTTTGGTTCTACGCCGGTTTTTTTTCGATAACTAAGCGACTTTCCTTCCAAATTTTACTCCACAAAAAACCAATTTTAAGGTAGTTCACCCCACAGTCGGGAAAAAAATTATCGCCTTAAGTAATAAAACCCGGCCCTAAAAAACAAGCCGAGTTGGATACCACCTTTTATCTTCGACTCTTCCATGCCATAAGCGCCGAACTCGCCCATTCCCCACCAAAAAAATTATTGTTGAACGGGCCGGGACTTGTATCAGGACGGATCATTATATTTTTCCCCTTTCAGTTTAATTCGTGATGTGGTATTTTGTATTGGACCCCAAATTTAGCGTTGTTCCAAATAAGATCGAATATGCTTTACCAACAAGGAAGTTTAAGGGTAGGAAGCCCAATGCTAGGCCCCCTTCGATAAAAAATGTCCAGCCCGGGATGAAAATAACTGCAGAGTTGGCCCCGCCGATTCTGCGCAATAACAAAATTCCACGAAATAATTTAATGTGTTGCCTACTTACACACTTATAAAACGGGGTGGTTAGCCAAACATTAAATTTTTTTGGGGGCCCGGGGTACCTTTTTTTGGGTTGATCAAAACCTTCTTATTTTAGTGGTTAGTGTTCATTAAATTGTGACTATAATTTTGTGTTTATTGTTTGTTACTTATAATTTATACCTCTTTTAAAGATCAAAATTATTGATTACTGGGCAGACCAGGCAAATTTTAATAAAACAGGTCCCTCTAATTAAATGAAAGGAATAAATTTTTGGTGGTTTTTGGGGCGCTGTTTACAAAAAAAAAAAAAATGGCAATGTTTCGTTTTCAATTTTCATCATCAAAATTAAAAATAAATAACCTTATTTACACTATTCCTCCTTTTGCACAAAATTCTTGATTTTTACACAAAATTGGCACACAATATTTCAAAAACCCCTATTTTTTATGTTTATTTTACCCCTTTTTTTACACTTTTATTTTTTAAGCAAATATGGCTGCCCTTTGAATTTAAAAAAGTTTGCAATTTAATGGAAAAAACATGTAAAATAAATAAAAATACGGTTTTTTAAAAGGTGTTTATAAAATATCGTGTCCACTTTAGTGTAAAAATCAAAAAAAAAAGAAGGAAGAATATAGTGAAAATGATTAGTTTTTTTTCAACTTTGATGATGAATCTCAAACAAATTCCAAAAAAACGTTTGTAATCAGCCCCAAAAAACCCCTGTAAAAATTTGATCAAAATCGGAGGGAACTTTCGAGACAATACCATTTTTTTAAAAAATAAATTAGATTTTTGGTTTCTTAAACTTGCATTATCAACTTTTTAAGTCGACATACTGCACACATAATATTTACAATTATTACAATGGATACTCAGGTACCAAAGGTTACTAAACATTTTTAACCACTGTTATTCTGTCTCATGAATGTTTGTTATTAGTGAAAAGTTTTGCCCAAAAACAGTTACAAAAATTTTCACTTTTAATGTACAACCAGAATCTTAGGATTAGATTAAACTCATTTACACTATCTTGCCCTTCTTTTTTCACAAAATTGGTGATAAGTACATATACTATCATACAATGTTTGAAATTTATTTTAAAAAAACGTGTTTTTTTTTATTTACAAAGATTTTTTGGGAAAAATACAAAACTTCCAAAAAATCGACCCTTTAAATAGAAGGCAGTAAATGGCGCCATCTATTTTTCCATATTATATCAATGATATAAAATCTAATATTACACAATAATTTTAAATATTCTATAGTAAGATCCCTTTTAAAAACCAACAATTTTGTGCAAAAAATAAATAAAAACAGTGAATGTTGGAATCTGACATTGATGATGTCAATTTTATAGATAGTAACAAAGAATTTTGGAAATCCGGCCCCACCTACTATTCATTGCGCAAATTCCGCGGGGCCAACCCCCCCATTCCCGCTGCCCTGCACGCCTGGACAATTTTGTTCTACAGTATTGGGCTTCCATACCTTTAAAACCCTTGTCCAAAATGCTTCTTAATAAGGGGATTACGAAAAAAAATAAAATGTGTAATACACCATTTTAATAACAAAAGCCTAAAACTTTCTTCAATAATTTTTAAAAATAAAAATTCAATTTTTTAATTTTTTTAAAACTGTATTTAATTCAAAATTTTTAAAAAAAACGTAAAACCGTTTAAATTTCAAAAAAAATGTGGTTTTACATGACAAATATCTACAATGTTAATTATGCACAATTTAATTGTTAACATCTCGCTTCACAGACGATAAAAAAATTTCCTTTTCTTTTTCAATTAATAAAAGACATTTTATTACCCTACATTTCAATTTCATTT